>BHFT01035329.1:0-35604 GCA_004320025.1 Laticauda laticaudata | reverse complement strand
TGCTACAAAATCTCCTATAGTTTCATCCTCCTTCTGGTCCCTCTTATAGAATTCATGCCTTTTTATTAAATTTGAGGCCACCGGTGCATAGCGTGCTTGGAGCATTCGGTTCAGGTTGGACCAAGTCATCTGTTTGACATCTCTGGGTTTTGCCAGCATCTTCGCCATTTTAAAAACGGCCGGTCCGCAGTGTGGAAGGAAGACAGCCCTCTTCCTTTGGTCTGAGATTTCTTCCATTTCATTGCTTTCTAAGAACATAAGAAACCGACCGATATACGATTCCCAATCCTCCTCATCAGGTTTGAATGGTGCGGGTGGCGCGTTGTTACCAGCCATCTCTCTCTCTCGATTCAGATTGCCGCGTGCTTCGGTCTCACCTTCTACGACGATCCCATCCTTGTCACCAGTGTTCCGTCCAGAAAGATGCGGGTGAGACCGGGTTCCAAACAACAACTATTTTATTTAACTCTCAAGGCAAAAGATACGGAACATAGCCCAAGTCGCGGCAGCCCTTTATATAGCAGCTTGCCTGCGGCTTGTGGCCAATGACACTCATTTATCTATTCCCACCGTTTGGCGGCTTCCCGGACTGGTTCTTAATCAACCAATCCATAAGTGGCCTTTTCGGCCAATCAGAATGAGGGACTTGGAACCTTCAAATTCCATACAGAACACTTCCTGAAAAATATATCACTTTTTTAAAAACCTCTCCCCCAAAGAGAATTAAGTTTTTAAATCTTTGGGTAGACAGCCTAAACATAAAACAACATAAAAGTAAGAAAAGAAAAGAAAAGAAAAGAAAAAACTTGGATCATTCAGAGTTATCCCTTGGCATAGCCTCATGACATCACCACCTCCATTTCTGGGTCTTCTCATGATTGAGAATAATATTAAAATGTAGGGCTGAGTGACTCTTTGCATTTGATTTCAAAAACAGTGTTTGCAACATACAAGGGATATGAACAGAGTTTTCAGTGCTATCGAGGGCAGCTGCACAGTCTTAGGAAAAAAAATGTTTTAACATATTGCAGATGGGCTCTATTTACATCTCTGTGTACTTCAAAGTATCTTTTGGGAGTCACATTTAAAGAACTTGCAGCCCTATTGTCAATGGGATTCGGAGTTAAAAAAAAGATTAATCATATCTAATATTCAAAGAATAGCTGAATTTTCTCAGAGAAGGCATTGTGGCTTAGTGCTTTGTCTGCTTTCTGGCATATGAGAACCATATGCACACCACATCAACCATTTTGCATAAGATGTTCTCAAAATTCAGATACAATCACTGGCCCCAAAAGGCACAGGGCCTTTGCCTTACAACAGGGGCAATTAATTTTCACATGGGCCCATGTGAGAAACTATTGTGTTGGAGGACTGCTGTTGCCACCACCCCATTCCCTCTGCTACCACTGCAGCACCCCATCTTTCACCAACACCCAGCCCCTGATGACCCATCCCCACTGATGTCATCCCATTGACACCCACACTGCGATGCTGCTGGCCAGACGAAAATTGCCTGTGGGCTGGATGTGGCTGTAAAATGACCAGGTCTGCCTTAGAAGGAAGGTCCCCCCTACACCCAGGGAGGAACCTGTTTTGACACTCGGTGCCCTTGACAGCATAAGGAATCCAGTTTGAAAGATTATGGTTTCAAGCTTTAATCTAAATCACACACACAGTGATGAGAAGGTGGGTCATGTCATCCTTTGGTAGGCTACATAGTCTAGCCTTTCTCTCTCCATGCTGATGCTCTTGATCTTGAGCTTCCAGTTTTGAAAAGTGAAATATTTTCACATTGTACGTCATTTGCTACAGTGTAAAATTTGTCTCCATCAGTTAATACAATCAGGAACCAAACTCTTGTAAATGGTTCCCAGTGCATAAACTATTTTTTTCCTTTACAACATGACCTTATTGAGAGTTTTGCAGTCATAATTCAGCACGAGAAAAATAAACACATGGCTGATGCTTCATTTAACATATTTATAAACATAAGTAGATTTTAAAAACCAGTTGTAGATTTCTCCAACATGGAGCAAACTCAATTAGAAACATGTTGCAAGTTCAGAGCAGAGCTCCAGTCTTCAGCAAGCAAGCAAGTTAGGTTCATCTTCAATAGACAGACTCACAGTTCCAACATAGCTGCAGAGTTGCAGAGCTTAAAGGGCCTGTCACATAGGCCGACAGATGCAAAACGTATGTAAAAAGGACACAGCAGACGAGAAAATGTTCCATCCATTGTTATCCGATTGTATCCGCTCTCAAATGTGCCCCGGATTGCATAAGCAGAGTGGACACAACGCGAAAGAAACGGGATCGGGGGAGGATTTAGCCAGGATGTTAAGTGATGCTTCCATGGAAGCCTAGTGTGATTAGTAAGCGGATGGGATAGTGATGGCACATTCCACGGGGCTTTCTGGGGGAGCAACAGCGAAGCGGTACGGCCAGCGGAGGAATGGATCCAGACGAGATGCCGGAGCGGGATGGAAGCGGTATGCAGAGTGGCAAGCTTTAGCGGATGCCTAAGCGGATGCCTACGTCGGATGCCAAGAGCGTTCACTGCGCCACTGCGCGGGTGAGGCATGCTTTGCGTCAGACTGTGGAAGTAAAGGGAAGCCTAGCTCGCAATGCAGGTCACCATTCAGAGGAAAGACCTGCTGCCAGACACAGCTCGCAGCCAGCAACCAACCATGTCGGAGAGTAGAGGAAGCTCTGCTACTCCTGCCGCCATCCTGGCAAGACAGTGGACAGGGCCACTCCTCTTCCTCACCCCCCTGCCTCTGACTCTGCTTCTGCTGGGCTTCTGCTGCTGGGGCTGACTGCTGCTGGTGCTGGGCTTCTGCTGCGCTGCTCCTGGTCGCTGCGTGGTTTCTGCTGGTGCTCTACTCTGCTGGTGCTAGCTGTTGCTGCTGTGCGTTCCTGCTGGTGCTGAGTGGTTGGCTTACTCTGCTTGCCTGCTGATCGCTGATCCTGTTGGTTGCTGCTGGTGCTTTACTCTGCTGCCTGGCTGATTCTGGGACTCGTCTGCTGGTCCTGGTGGTCCTAGGCCTGTTTGCTGCTTAACTGTTGTTGTTGCTGGCTGCTGGTGGTGGTGGTGTGGTGGATGCAGCCCCTAGAAACCGTCGAAGGGCCCGCTCTGATGAGGGGATCAAGTCAAGGCCATGGTCAAGCTGATGGACTGGGAGACCTAACGTGATTGCCAGAGTGCAGCTGTCTTGGAGTGTGATGACGATTCCGCCACCGGTGGACACCGGAGCAGCCCCTCTGGACAACCCTCTCCTCTCAGTGCGGCACAGCCAGTAATCAGAGAGCCAGTCCTCTTCTGGCCAGAGTCAGACTCCTCGTGCCTGGCAGGTCTGCTGGAGTACCTGCGAGAATGGTAACGGCCGCCATGTCGCCTCGGACACTGCGTCCGACCGTCGGAGGCGCGGGGTGACCCGCCGACAGGGCTCACTCCGCGCGCATGGCAGCGAAGCGCAGGGAGACCCCAGCAGTGGCAGGAGGACCTTCTCAGAACAAGACCACAGTCCATCCTCCAGCTCTACCTCCACCAGAAAGCAGGCAGAGAGCCAGACTGGAGGGCAGAACCACACTGTCCTGCGGGAGATCAGGGACACCATCAAAAAGCAGTGTAGTCTCCTTCTCATCAGCTGGTAAACATCGACATACCATCCTAAATGGCAAGCCTTACTCACCTATGTCAACCAGACCCTCAGGACATGTCTGAATCACAGTACCAGGTGATCAAGGACAGGATCACCAGTCTTCTTCACAACCCTCCAGGCCCAGATGAACCTGCTCGACCCAGTCCAGGTCTCCTCCTCCACCCCAGGTGATGTCACAGCCCTTCCAAGCTTTCCACAGGTCCTCACCTACCAAGGCACGGCTACCAGGAGTTCTAGCAGCACAGGCAACCCTTCCCAGTCCAGGCACCGTTCATCATACATACCGGTGCCACCGATGCACTGATGCACCGATGATCCCACAGCCACAGATGCCATCCACGGCACAGATGCCACCAATGCCACAGATGCACCGACACCTCACCTCGCTCACCTGCAGACCAGACATCCCATTACACTCCTCCTTCCTCCACCCCACAGCCAAGCCTGGCCTCAGAACATCCGTCATCGGTCTTGGACTGACACCCATGTCCTGGAGGAAGGGGTTCTCAACATCACAGGACTGAGCCAGCTCTCTGAGAGCTTCCTCCACACACCATCCCTTGTTGTCCTCTCGGGCCAGGCACCCAAATGGCACTCAGACAGCACTCCAGCAGCAGCCACCTCCACAGCCCCTGGACCCTTCACCCCTGAGACTATGGGCATGCCTCAGAGTGACTGGAGAAGAGTGCCAGAGACTGGTTTGCTACCTGTTGACTTTATCTTACTTGGGACACTTGGGTCATTTTCTTTTACAGTTTGTTATTAATAAAGATTATCTTTGCTCCACACACTTGCTTCAGTTCTTTTAGTCATAAAGTCTTGGTGGAAACTTCTAGATATGGTTTAGCCCTTGCATGCTTGTGGGATGGGTAAGGATAGCAGTGGGATGGGTAATAGCTGTGGGATGGGCAGGGATACCAGTGGATGGGCAGGGATACCTGTTGGATGAGTAATAGCTGTGAGTAGATAAGCCTCCAGTGCGATGCTGAGTGGGACTGTGGTCACACCTCCCTGGTGCCACACCTATGGCCTTTATTATCAATAACAATGTTCATTCATCAACACATTTCAACAATAAACACAACTCTTTATTAATTGCCCTGTCATTGTTAGGGACTCAACGTACATGGCACAATCTCATCAGTGTGATGAGACAGGCTGAAGGAAGCATCCATTAAGCATCTAACTCCTGTCTTGCCACTCCACTGCTCCATGTGGGAGTTGCACCAGTGTTTCAGGAGGTTGCGCTGCTTCTTCCCTTCACGTGAACTTGTTGGGGCTTGCACATCCACAGTGTCTGTCAGGTTTCGCCCTTGGCCTCCATTCATCAGTGGTCCATGTCCCCATTGCTTTTGTTGGAGGTCCACAAGTCTGTTCTGCAACACTGGGTAGCGGGTGGCGCATGAGATTGTGCAGGATGCAGCAAGCTTCCCTGATGGAATTCACGGTCTCTGGGCAATGCTGCGACAGGTGGTGAAAAGTACCTGGAATCTTGTTGCCAGGAATGCCAAGGTGTTCTCCACCACCCCGCTTTGCCCTGGACAGCCTGTGGTGAAGATCCTCTCTTTCACGGTTGAGGCATCGGAACTGTAGGGACTCTTCATGAGGTAGATTCTGAGGAGAAGGGGTTCATCCCCCATTGTGAAGTAGGGCACATCTTATGTGTTGTTGGGAAGGGGGTCTGGATCTGGAAGCCCATGATGAGGTTGCATTACAGCCCCTCCTTGAGGGTGACTGGCGATTGTATCTGGCATCTGAAGATGAGCCGTTGCCTGAGCATCGATGTTACAATGAACTTGAGTCAGCACTCGACCATGGCAAAGAGGAATGGATGCTGAAGAAGCCCTTGTAGTTTGTGATAATGTGCCCTGACTTGGCTAGAGCTTTGCAGGCCACGTGCTTGCCATCTATAAGGCCCCCAATGGTGTGGGGAGAGTTCCACTTCTGATACCACTGCTCTGCAACTTTCTTCCAGCCTTCTCAGTGGGGAGGGCACTGGAGGAACTCCTCCAGGTATTCTTCGATGATGGCTGCACACTTCTCTGACCACAATGCTGATGGTTTGTGTGGCACCCTCCAGCAATACTGCCATGGCTCGTTCCCTGTAGGTGGTCCCTGAGGCCGAGGTGCGAGAGTCAGTGCCACCTTGAGTCCAGGGTCCAGGCTGGGCTTGGAGGTTGGTGCTCTGCTTGGTCAACCGTGGTCTCAGCTTCTCCACAACTTTGTCAAACAATGGCTGGCGGCATCCTCATGAAGTTTCTGGAATGCACAAGGGTCTTCGTTCCTCAGCTCCACCATCAGCTTGTTATACAGTCCGTACTCTGCTCTTCTCCTGATCCATCTTCGGACCCAGACACTTCTTGGACACCTCCTTTCTTTCACGTCAGAACAGGTGAAAGAGCCTGTAGATGGCTTTGCAGCTGTTGTAGAACGATGGTGGATACCAAAAGGAGTGTGTGATGATCCATGGTGGAGATGACTGGATGCTGTGGAAGAGCAAGAGCCAAATGAAGGCTGAAGAGGTCTGCACAGCAGGGGTGCTGGACTGAAAGTGAGATCCAGGTGATTTTCTCCCTTTTTATAGGAAATATAGTTTTCCGCTAGGTGTCCTTTTGCCATCCTCAGGTAGGCATCCTCTCGACATCCTAAATATCCGAGATACGTCCCCTAATGTACATTTTTTCCATTTTAATGCTTTGTATGTGAGCTGCATCCACTTTCAATGCCTTCTCTGTCCATGCTCCTAACGCTGTGTTGTCTGTTCCACATCCATTTCACTTCCTCCCTGTGTCCGTTTTCCGCTGGAGCGGATGCGAGTTGCATGGATGCGCAGCGGATGCCTAGAGGATATAGTGGACGTGTAACGGATGAGGATGGATGTCTAACGGATGTTCCCGAATGTGTAGCGTATGTCTCACGGACACGCATTGGATTACATTTTCCGCTCAAAAAGTTTTGTGCAGCTCAGAACTTTTTGAGTGGATGAAATGTCAGTAGACGGATGCTAGACGGATAGAGAGGATGAAAAATGGACGCAGTGAGTACAGAATGGACGCATCGCGTTAACCACAGGATGGCAAGTGTTTCTCTCCGTTTTACATCCTCTTTCCATCCGTTGGTGCTGTGTGACAGGGGCTTAACATAGAGCCATGCCTAGGCTACTTTTAGTTTCAGTTTCTAAACAGTTCTCATCAGCTGACTTAGTTGCCATGCCTATTCATTGGCTGACCAAGCTCTATTCCAGTTCATGAATATACTGACAGTAACCCTCACTTACAAAGCCAGGTATGTCTGCAGTGGTAATATCTTCCTAATTTCTTGACAGAACTCATATGGAACGAATGTATGACCAGCTGTATGACATGTTCCAGTTGCAAGAAAGACTACTGTGTTCACTGCTCACAAATAAAAATACTTCCCGTGATGAGTGTGGGCTTTCTTCTTTTTTAAACAAACTTTATTAATTTTACAATTAAAATAAACAAACAACACATACACAAATGTAGAAGAAAAGAAACAGAGTTGAGAAGTCAAAGAGGACAGAGGAAAAAAAAGAAGTAAGAGTAGAAGAAAAATCAAAAAGTGACTAAAAACAATTTCATTTTCGACATTGTGAATAATGACTTTGTGGGTCTAATAAAGATAGGAATAAAATACGGTATAAATGTTCATTAGGAATTACGTTTATATATTAATGGTGAACAATTATAGTTTATCCTCTTTTACAGTATTATGTCCCCCATCTTTTATCTAACCATTCATACCAGCAATTCCAGTTCTCATAGTACATTGATGTTAATGGTCGGAGGCTTTCAAACAATTATGTGACAGATGACATGTATTAACACAAACACAAAGATATAATATGTCAACTCTATAATTCTGTAACCTTGTCATGCCACCCAGGTGGAAAATGAAGTGGAACAAGGATTGGACTAGTAATATTGGACTAGTCTTTTCTGTTGATGACTATTTTATTCTTAAAGATCTTCTGGATCATCGACATGAGATATGCGGCTGAGGCCCTAAAATCATTTGATGTCCCTTTGACTTTCAGTATTCCTCATTCCATTGGCTGGTGCCATATAAAGCAATAAATTCACCTGTCCTTCAAGATGTCCCTGAAAAAAGGACAATTTAAGGCCACTTTTCATGAGTCTCCTCTCCTCAAGTCCTTTGCTTACTGCCTCCCTGCCTGCTCCTTAGCACTTTAGAAATTGAAATATCTAAGCAAAGCAGAAAATAGAAGGTGAAGTTTACACCTTTTGAAGAGTGTCCTTAGATTAGAGCTTGATCACTGGGAAGGTGTAATTTTCTGGTGCTCAGTAAATGGGGAGAGGATCATTGGATTTACAGTACACATTATAACTAATTAAAAACTCAACCAGAAAGTTTTTTTTAATGACAGGAATTTTTAGAGGTTTATAGTGTTGCAGTAGCTGGAGCAGAACCAGGATAGCTACTAAATGTTTTGGGTCAGTTTTAAGGCATCCTCCTTCCTTTACTGCACCACTGCAAATGTTACAGATTAAAAAATAATAATAATTCCATTTCCAAATTGAACATCAAAAATTACAATTTTTCATATATTTTTTGTTTGTGGGGAATACGATCAAGGAAAAAAAAAGCTTGGGCTCAGGTTCATAGACATGATTTCCATCGTGGCTGCAATGAAAAAAGCAATAACAGTTCCTATGAATGATTGATTATCTAGATGTTGAAACTCAAACTATCTGTTACTTTATGCCACTATATAGCTCAGTAGCATTGAGCGTTCATGGTATACAAAGTGTAGTTCTGACAACCACATTTTAAAAGAGGATGCCAGAGAATTGGAGAAGGTGCCAGAAAGTGATCAAGAGGAAACAGCAACTCATCCCTGGTTAGAAAGCGTCACAGTGTTTGCAGATTTTTAGGTGAGGAAAAGCACATTAAAAAAAAAAAGATGTCAGAAAAGATTTCAATTACACTAGATGTGAAGGGAACAGAAAGAGAAAGGAACAGGGAAAGAGAAGATTTGCTCATATATAATGAAGTGACTTATGAAAATTCAGGGTAGATTTAAGAAAATTATGAGTTCACACAATGCACGCTCAAATGGTATTGTTATAAAATGCAGTGAAGGCAAAGATCATGGAGATCTTGAAAAGAATCAATGACTTTATGGACTGCAAGGCAACCAGTTACTCTTAACTGTTCTTAACAGCTCCTGGTGATCAGATGTATATCTGTGAATATTAACTTCAGGGAAACAGCAACAAAAGCAGGATGCTGCCCTCATATCCTAAATATCTGATTAACTGCATGAGTAACAGAAGTCTTGAGAAAAGATTTATGCTTATATTTTTAATATGACTGCTAAGTTTTTATAAACAAAACATCACTACCGTCCATAATCCACCGGTGGATTTTACATTAGTTACAGCTTTGTACAAAACAAGAAGACCACTTGAAATAATTCTCTGGGACTGATATCTTCCTAATGACCACGTGATCCTTGAGGATCACATTGAGGACATCGGGAATGGACTTGAAGGACAGACAGAGAACAAGACAAGTTCAAGCTGAGTCCATTCCAGGCCAAAAAAAATAAAAATAAAGAAAATGTCTTCCTGAACTCATATGAAGATCAAATGAGGGTTGAGAGAAGTACATTCAGACTTTAAAGATTCTGTTACTTGCTGTTACAATAAAAGTAATCTCAACTTAGATGGCATTGGGTTCTTAAGTCTATTTCACCCTATTGGGGTAGCAGATCATAAGAGAAAAATCAGCCTCAATAGATAATGCAGGGAGATTGGGGTGGGGATGGAGAATATTGTGGCATTCAAAAATCGGTAGTCATTAACAATCTGTCACACTGAAATAATAATTTTAAAAGTGGTTTGTTTGTATTTGTATGGCTTTAAAAAATCTTCTTCTACTATTGTAAATGATCTGGAAGAAAATAAACAATTTAATTCCAAAGCTCTTCAAAACAGAAACAACCCTGTGGTTTCTGGATTAATGTGGTTCCATTGCATGTTTACTGTGGTGTTTTTGAATTTTCTTTCTTTTGTGTTTTTCTCATATTACATCCCTAATCCATATTTATACTCTCTCCTCCCTGCCCCTGCTTTTAAGTTTATCATAGCTAATGTACATATGCTTTTATCTTAATGTTCATAGCATCATATTCGGTAAAAGTACTTTGCGTTTGCCCAAAATATCTAAACATTTAAAAAAAAATCCCTCTTTCTGTGTGAGTCGATTAAAATACACTGAAATATAGACATCTCTTTAACTTGCTTTTGCTGTTAGAATGCACTGCTCAGTTGCTTACCAAATGCAGGAGCCCTGGGACAGTTTTATCTGTTTTTATCACCATTATTATGGTTTTGATGGACAGGACTACTTTCTCCTACAACTGCTGTGCTTGGACCTAAGATTTATTGCTTGTAGCATAATTTATATTTCTGTTTTTTCTTGCAGATATTTGAAAAAGTTATTTCATTAACCTTCCTTCTTCCCTGCCTCCCTCCCTCCCTGCAGTGGTTAGTGCAGTGGTTAAAATGAAGTATTGCAGGTAAACTCTGCCCACAGTTTGGAGTTTGATCCTAATAGGGCTTAAAGTTGACTCAACCTTCTCTGTCCTTGCAAGGCTGGTAAAATGAAGACCCAGATTGTTGGGGGCAGTAGGCTGACATTTGTAAACTGTAGTCTAAGTGCTCTTGCTATTTCTGTCGTGGAAGGAAGGAAGGAAGGAAGGAAGGAAGGAAGGAAGGAAGGAAGGAAGGAAGGAAGGATTCCTTCCTTCTTTCCTTCCTTCCTTCCTTCTCCTTCCCTTCCCACATTATTGTTTTTATAATTTATCAGGAATATTTCTTTAGAAGCTGTAATGCAGTACTGGCTTCTGCTGACATACTGTCTGGTAACAGCAGATTCTGGGAATAATGAGAAAGTTGATCCTCTCCCCATCACTGGTATGGCATCCCATCTGACAATTTTTCATGTTTCTCCTGAAGAGAACCCAGGGGTGGGATTCTACCAGTTCACACCTATTCTCTAGAACCAGTTGTTAACATACTAAGCAGTTTGGAGAACCGGTTGTTAGAAGAAATTACTGGCCTAATCCTGTAAGGAAGGCAGGAAGGAAACATTCTGGTGTTGCTTACAAAAACTGCCTCTCCATTAATCCTTATTACATTCTTGGCAGGACTAGACTTCCTGTCTCTGGAACTTCTCTGGACTTTTTTCCCCCTCCTTTGCTGGTACTTTGCTTGTATGGAGTGACCATTCAAAGTTACAATGGCACTGAAAAAAGTGACTTATGACCATTTTTCACACTTACGACTGTTGCAGCATCCCCACAGTCACGAGAGGCCAGGCGAGGAGATGTGTGCCTCAATGTGAGTGATATTGAGTTGGCCACGCCCAGCCAATAACATGACCACCAAAGCATGTCCACCCTGTCACATGATCACCAAGTCATGCCCACCAACTAAGCCACACCCACAGAACCGGTTGTTAAGAAATTTGAATCCCACTCCTGAGAGAACCATCATGTACAGCAGAATTATTATCAGTCCTATCTGCTGATCTATTTACAATTCTTCTAGCCTTAGACTCAGTGAATTGAATATGAATATTAAACCACTGAATGAACATTTATTTCATTCTTACATTAAAATATTGTTTCTTATTATATGCACTAAAGAGCAAGAAGTGAGATAGACATAGACACTTTTTTTTTTTACTGCAAGCCATAGATTTTCCTGAAAACAGTTATACCTAGGGGAAAAAAAACCCTATTATGGCCATGTTCTTAAAAAGATCTATACTGGTAGATAGTCCTCAACTTACAACAGTTCATTTAGTGACTGCTCAAAGTTACAACAGCATGGAAAAAATGTGACTTATGAGCATTTTTCACAGTAATGACCATGGTCATGTAATCAAAATTCAGATGCTTGGCAATTGGTTCATATTTATGAGCCTTGCTGTGTCCCCAAGGTCATGTGATGACCTTTTGTGACCTTCTTACAAGTAAAGTCAATGGGGAAGCAAGATTCACTTTACAACTGGGTTACTAACTTAACAACTGTGGCAAGAAAGGTCATAATATGGGACAAAACTCATGTAACAAAAATCTCAGGAAATTTGGGCTCAATTGTGTGTCATAAATCGAGGACTACCTGTATTCTAATATTTCATTTTTTCCTAATTAGAGCTGAGTCTGTCTTTTGTGAAACTATCCATTTTGTCTCCATTCTGAAAGATCTAATTCTTGGTGACAGTATATTTTGTCTGCAAAAAATAACATGTTGACATTTTGTCTATCCTAAAAGGAAGAATATCATTTTTTAAAAAGGGAAATGCTGCTTTGGGAGAGATGTTTCTATTGCCCCTTTCTTTCCAGGATTAAATAGATATGGCGATATGAAAATATTGTAATTAGAGACAGCATTGCAGCAGGCTGTGGCTTCACCCCTCATAGTAATTATAGAAACAGCAGCATGCCTCTCTGTAAAGTATGACCTTGGCCTCTTGGAAAGGGAACTTTGGTGTCAAAGCATTTAATGAAAACTTCACAGAAACCATTTGCTTGAAATCACCAAGAGGAATAGACATCCATTTCTCTGAGACCCTCTTCCTCCAGCATTTGAGAGCCACAGGAACAAGAAACACACAAATTTTTATATGTCTGGGAGAACATGCCTACTTCCTCTTCCATTTGGCCAGATGGCATTATTTTGCGCATCCCACCTCAATTCGCCATGCTCCGTGTTTATGTTTTTACAGTTCATTTATAGGACAAGACTTAGAAAAGATGAAATTTTTGCAAGGGAGGGAATTTATTTTTATGGCAATGTGACCCTTGTGGTATTTGGCTGCAAATTAGCATTCAGGGCCAAAAGTTCAAAAACCACCTGTGGGAAGAATATCCTTTTTGGGATAAAATGGGCACTGGAGGAAAGGTGTGTGGAGACTGATGTTTGTGATCAGGCTAAAAATAAGGGATGCTCTTGGCCAGGACACCCCCGGCTTCCTAATGCGTGTTAGTAGTAGCCAATAGGGAGCCAGATGGCACTTGGCCATGGAGAGGTGAAAGGTCACTGGACAACTGGATGGGATTTGGCCTTTCTGTTGGTGATGGGAGGCTTCAGGGAAATTAACTTGAAAAGATTTCACCTATCAGAGTCTCGTTTCCTCTTGGAATGCAGGGAGCAGACCAATAAAAATTTTGTTACCTGCCTTTCAAGCCAAAGCTAATCTGTCCCACATTAATTCATTTGCTCAAGTCTCATTCAACAGCGCTGGGACGCCGATCTCCGTTCCGAAAGATCTCATTGCTGATGACAGAATATTTTGTCTGAGAAAAATAACAACATGTTGACAGTACAGGAACACACAGGGAATGTACAGCAAAGTGTTTTTATCTTGGCCAGAGGTTGAAAGAACTGTGGCTGAACAGGAATAGCAGAGCAACTTACCGTGCAGAGTCAGTGAGGAAGCCAGTCGAAAATGGGAACTCTTTTCCCAACTCTCAATCCTTTTTTGCCCACCCATGGTCCATTTATTTCTCTCTAGAGGTAAGAAAATATCTCTGAAAGGATGATCCAGTCTATCTATTAAATAATACAGAACATGGAGGGAATGCATTCCTACAGGTTACCACAGCTGGTATTAACACTGTAGTAACAAAAATATGGAAAATGTAGAGTTTTCGGTAAATTACAAAGGCAAAGTAATTGCTTGGAAGTTTATGAAAAACATATGCAACCATCACCATGGCCTTTCTGCAGGTTATTATAGGCCAAGGCTTCCTTGATTCCCATTTCTCCCTTTTGACTACATCTCCCAGCATGCACTAACTCACTTTTGTGGTTTGCAAGTACCACCTCACTATATCAAAGAGCAGCTTTTGGGGCCAGCTCTCCTTGTGCTATAAATTATAACTCTTGTTCTGCATGGCTGAAGGCAGGGCTGTCAAACTCCTGGCCTGGGGGCCGGATGCATCACACGCTGACCACACCCATGCCCGGTTTAACAAAGTGGGAAAAAGGTCCCGAGACCTCAAGTGACGCCGCTGATGACACGAGTTTGACACCCCTGGCTTAAGGCTTATTTGTGGAGATTTCTAGACATTATTCCAACCTACCTGGAATAGTTGGGGTGGATATCTGTGCTGTCCCAGCCAGTTTATGGGAATTGGATAGTTACTTAGGAATTATGAGCTGTCCCCTTAAGGGAATGCATCTTGGTAAATGTAGTTAAAGGTATCCTGGGAAATGTAGGCCATGTCATGTATCACATCTGTTATCCTGATTGGTCACTAGTTTTGACCCTTGAGGGGTTGGGGAAAGTTTTCCTCATTCTTTGTCTGAACTCTCTTACTCATGGCACCTTCTTTCCATTGCTACGAGATGGGTTAGGAGATAACCATTTTTTACTACAAGGCAGATATACAAAGAATTAATCATAAAAGAAGAACATCATCACAAAAGTGAGCTATGAGGATACCTGATGAACCAATAAATGTTCTTTGTTATGGACGTCTTGTTGAGTTTTCTATCTGCATCTGTACAGTCTTCAAATCTACCTTTGTATAAGAAAAATATCCAAGAGCAAAACAAGTGAGAAAAGACCCATGCAGGGACCTATCTCCTTTTGGGGGAACCGTCCTGCTGGATAAACTGTGTAATTTCACAATTAATTAAAGGAGTTTTTAAACTTTTGCATTTTTTTAAAAATTTGGAATGGCTCACCCTGACAAAAGCTGACAATTTTCATCCTACATCCACAAAGCACTGAAGCAATCCTATCTACTTATTTATACTAGCTGAGAATTTGATTCTTTTTAGGCCTTATGCTTGCCTTGTACTGCTCCAGTGGTCCTTTTGACCTGTTCACTTGATTTCTTTCCTCCGAAGCAGAGAAACAGAATAGGTAAATTACACCTCTGGCAGTACAAATAGCCTGGAGGCTTCTAATATTCTGCTAAGGTTAGTAGGCCCCTTCTGTAAACCTCTGAGGTTGCTCTTGACAATGATCTCAATATATTTTGTTTCAAAGGAAAATAAACTTCATTGCATCTTTCCAAAGCAGCAGGACCCAGGAGTCTACATTAGAGAAGCCTAGTGGGCAGCTGTGTAATCATTAGCAAGACCAATGGGACAGGGACCTAAAGGTTCCTTAGCCCATCCGGGAGTATAATTTACTATGCCACCATCACAAAACTAGCAAGTTAGCATAAGAAAAGCATGTCAGGAGGAGTGATGGTGAAACTAAACCAGAAAAAGCTCCAGCAGGATTAAAAAAAAAACCCCAAAAGAAAACAAAACTGCATAGTTCAAAATTTAAAAAGTGGGCTATTAGGCAATATTCATTGGGATGAATATCCAACTCATTTGTCCTCTCCCCCCAAAAAAAGGATCAATTGTGTTTCAGAAGAGGGGTTCTTAATCAGCCTAATTTTCAATTTAGAGTATATCCCAAATATTTATCGCTTAATAGATATTTTTCTCCATAAGCCTCTCTGTCTAATGTACAATCAGCATGGAACAAGATCTCTGGATACAGATCGAAGTCCTGTTCTGCTTGGCTGCTGAGTTGGGAACACAGCACAGTTTTTAATGCCAGCTCATTTAATACTGGCTTCCATACTGGATTTTCTTTTGTGCTGCCATGCAGAACAGTCCTTATATGGACATATGGTATGCCCTGGTATAAAGCGTGAATGTTCCCTCATTAGGGATTAGCAGGGTGAAAGCTTCCCACATCAGGCTTGGGCGATAAGCTGGCCTGTCGGTTCCTGTCACAATCAATGGATCAACACTCAGTTGATCCCCAAAAAGTAGGTCCTGCACTTGTGGAAAAAAGCAAGGAATAATATATATGAACACATCCCACATTGATTATAGAAAGGCCTATGGATCAATGCCATACATATGGATCTGTATGTGCCTGTCACTATACAAAGTCAACAAGAGCTGCTATAGTGAGCTGGCCAAAGGAGGACATGGAAGCTGCCAGTGTGAAGACCTGGAAGCTCCTCACAATGTTTCCACCCTTAATCTAAGGGACTGAATACCAGATGGAAAGAGGGTGGGTGGAGTCTGGTGACTGTTAAAGCCACAGCCCTGGATGAAACCTAGAGCATCCCTTAGTTCACGGGGGTCAAATTTGTGGTGTCACATTGCCATCACGTGACGGACAATAGAACCTCAGGTCACGAACGCTTCTGATTACGACCAAATCGGGTGCTGACCAAAAAAATCCACTAAATGTTTCACTCTGGTCACAAACACATCCTCAGGTGGCGATTTTCCCTGCTGTGGCAATTTCCCCTGCTGTGCCATTTTTTTTATACATGAATGCACAGTCAGTCTTGTTTCCAGTCACGACCAAATCGGGTTGTGGAACAGATTACGGTCATGACTGGAGGTTCCACTGTATTGCTTCCTTTGCGGATCTGGGGTGGGTGTGTCCTACATGTGACGCATCTGGCCCATGGACCGCTTGTTTGACACCCCTGCTAGTACATCAGTAAGATGGCACCCAAAAATGAGCTGCTGAGAGAATGTCTGAGGCAACAGCAGACATGGGAGAAAGGCCATGGCAAGACAAGACTGTGCATGGGATGAAACATTGATAGATAGCTGAGGTGGCAGCTGACTTTGGAGACTCCTACTAATGGCTGGAAAGGGCTTGAGTAAAAAGCAGCTCTGAAGCCCTGATCATAGCAGCACAAGAACAGGCATCAAGCACCAAATCTATAAAAGCAGGGCTCTTTCTCACTAGATAAGACTATGCAGAGGCCTCAGACAGTTCAGTGCATAGTGGCAGGTTATAAGATCCAAGCAGGAACAGAGTACTCTGACTGGCACAATGAAGTAGCTGGCTTAGTGTACAGGAACACCTGCATAATGTATGGACTAGATCCTCCCACGTCCAGAGGGGAAATGCCACAGAAAATCATGGAGAATAAGAGGGCTACAATCTTGTGGGATTTCCAAAAGAGTGCAATGCTACAAACAGCTAAGATACTATGCAAAACTCTCAAACTCCCAGACCTGAGACCTGACAAGGGATTTTTGTTGTATACACTTCAGTTATGTCTGATTCTTGAAGACTGCCTGGAGAAGTGAAGTCCCTGCAGTTTCCTTGGCAATATTTTCAGAAGTTGTTTGAAAACATTTTCTGTGTTTCTTTCACTCACAGACCCACACAAAATAGGAATTCCGTGCGTAGTAGGAATACATAGAGAAAGAAGTAACAGAAAGTCTGCGTTTAGAAAGTCTCCATTCATTCCATACCATGTTCATTTAAAACCTTGTAGGGAAAGCTCTAAAGCAGTGGTCTCCAACCTTGGCAACTTTAAGCCTGGTGGACTTCAATTCCCAGAATTTCCCAGCCAGCAAAGCTGGGAGTTGAAGTCCACCAGGCTTAAAATTGCCAAGGTTGGAGACCAGAGTCTCAGATGACCAGAAGATGTTATATTTGGAAGAGGGTCTTGATGCTGAGAAAGGTACATAGCCAGCCATGACACAAAGCCCCCAATATAAAAGGTATTCAGATATAGTTGCATATAGATTCACAGTCACTGATATCTGGCCCTGACATGTCAGAATATATAAACCACAAATTGCAACGAACAGCACTTTTTCTTAAAAAAATTGGGAATGGGTTGCATACTAAAAAATAAGCTTCGATGCCAAGAATAATAACACATAATAGATTACATTTCACCAGTCTGACCAATCCCAGCTCTGCTGTATTGTAAGGCCTTTGTGTCACTGCTTATTAGACTGCCAAACACAATGGAAACATCTTTTCTTTTTAATGAATATTAATTGTTGTGGCAAAAGTGGAGGTAAATGTGATATGCTAGCTTGGGCTACAAGATGAGGATACTCCATCATAGTCAAGAGTCTTGCCAGCGACATTCAGGATGATGCCACCTGGGAGCTTGAGCTGAGCATACTTGATGGCACTCGTGAAGGAAAATGAAGATAAAATCTTGATAGCATGCAGGGGCCTTCCATTTGGCACATTATGCCTTTACCCAGCCTTTCTATGAAGATTTTTTTTTTTTTACTTTACAATGCCTGTATTCAGCTGCTAGGGTGATGACAAGCATTTGGGTGAAAAGCAAAAATACCACTGTCCTTGTTTTGTTGTGTTTTTGATAATGCTTGATTTCCAGACAACACATATTCCTGACATTTCTCCGCTCTCCTCTCCCTGCAATCCCCAGTGGTGGATGAGTCCTGCTTTAAAGAAGAAACAAGTAGATTAAAATCTTTTTTTTTTTTTAAATCTCATAACAGAGCAAGATCAGGAGTGGGATTCTACCAGTTCAGAAGGGTTCTATAGAACTGGTTGTTATGAGTCTGCACAGTTCGGAGAACCGGTAAATTGCACCACTGGCTGGCCCCGCCCCTTCCTACCCACCCACTCACCCCACCCAGTCATTCTTCATCTCGCCCGCCATTGCTAACTTGCCTTCGCCCGCCATTGCCGCCTGCCTTCCACCACAGCCCTGATCTTCCTGGGTGAGTGAGCCCACAAGCAAGCTCCAGTCGAGTTGACTCCCGGGCTGGCCTAGGCCACTGTATTGTCTCCCCACCCCCACTCCCTGGACTTACCTGGCTTGCTTCACTGTGACCTAGCTAGCTAGCTGCCACCCCCATTGCATGACCGTGTCCATGCAGGGCTGGGGGAGGAGGGAACGGTCTCCTCCTCCCCCTGGCCAGGAAGAAGCATCAGAGCCATGTCCATGCTGGCTGGGGGAGAAAGAGCATGTTCTTTCCACCCCCAGCCAGCATGGACATGACCCTGCAGCTTCTTCCTGGCCAGGGGGAGGAGGAGACCACAGAAGAGAGGCTCTACAGCCCCTCTCGCCGATGAAAACAACTGGAGCATGCCACCGCCACCCCCCGGTTATGGGGAGCCCCAGATTGGGACTCAGCACACAGGGCATTGCTGGAGCTGAGGGGGCTGTCCTTCCCCTCTGCCACCAGTGCGGAAGGAGGAAGGTTGAGCAAGGTAAAGCCAAACCACTTCCCAGGCAAGAGCTGCCAGTGGGAATGGGCGAGGCTGCAGGGCAAACCTGGCTGGGAGTTGTTTGTAAATATTCCCAAAAGTAGGAGGAGAGGAAGTTCCAAAGCTGTCCAGGATGATTTTATAATAAGAGAAGACCTAGGTAAGTTTTTATTAGACAGCCTTTCCTAACAAGATTGATTTTTGCTTGAATCACTGTTGGTCTCAATGAGCAAGTCATCTGCCTTTTGGTGCTATGCAGTTCATCATGCATTACTTAAATAGTTTTTTAAGTCCCCATCTTTTCTGAGAGGAAGATAATTATGTTTATGAATTGCTAATATCACCCTCCTGAGTAATTCCCTTTGGAGCACTTTCCATTTTGACAATTTAGGAAAGAAGTATTGTCTTTTGAGTTTACCTGAATTAAATGCAGGTGTAGGCATCAGGGGAGGATTAATTTGAAATATAGTTTTCATTCAGTAAATAGTAGTTCAGGTTCTATGGTTTTACATATCAGGACATAGTAAAAATCATCTGGTCCTGAGCAGTTTTTAAAAGCAGATAAATACAATCTCAGATGAACAACTCAATGACATATTACATCACATCATCATTTATTTTACAAACAGAAAGCCAAAATGGAGAAGCCATATGTGAAATTAAGTAAGGCAGCAAACACACCTAATACTCCTTCTTCCTCCTATTTTTTCCCACAACAACAACCCTGTGAGGTGGGCTGGGCTGAGAGAAAGTGACTGGCTTAAGTCACCTGGCCAACTTTCATGCCTGAGTTAGGACTAGAACTCTTGGTTTACTGTCTGGTGCTTTGACCATTTATATCAAACTGGCTCTCAATGTTATGATTTCCCACATTCTTTTACAACTCTGAACTCTTTGTGGTGTCCTATTTAGGATTTAATCAGGTCTACCACAGTTATTTAAAAAATGATACTGTACAATAGTCATGGCAGTTTCATTCTTTTCCTTCTTTCTTAATGTCTTTTCACATCACCATATCATTTGATTTTCATGGAGTTGTCTATTGCATCTCTAATAGTCCTCTAATCAGTGTACATACAATATTAAGAATGTTTTTGCTGTAGTGTGCAGTGGGCCAGATACACTGAACTACATTTGTAATTTAATCACTAATCACCCACTTTTTAAGGGCTTTTCTCCATCTTTTGTATTTGATCCACCCTTGTTATTCCGGTGTTCCTCTATAAACAAGCCTGACCACCAACCTTTGATTTTAAATCCTTTATTATCAGGTTGACAAAGTTCCATCTTAATGACTGAGCCCAGTATTTATTCTCTTCTTTCTTAGACCTTTTATCTCTCTGCTTGTGATCATTAACCAGTTTCCCACCTTTGTGAAGTTTCTTATCTTCTTTCATGATTGCTGAGTTTGCTCGGAGCCTTAGTTAAAAGCCCCTTTGAATGTTCAGGAAAATAGTAGATCACCCTTATCTACATGCTGGATATGTGCGGTATAGTGGTTAGAGTATTTAGAATCAGGAACTCCTGTTTCAGATTTCTACTTTTCACTTAAGAGCATGCAAAAGGACTCTGGAGCAATTACTCTCATTCAATTTGCCATGTCTAGGCCTACAGATGTCTCAAGAGTGTGTTGGTCTGTCTGGTTTTCCCATTTCTGCTAGGAAAATAGGAAGGCATCCTTTTCTCTGCTCAAACTGCAGAGATTCTGCCGAGATCTTCTAAAGGAAAGTTGCAATGTTTTTTTTTTTAATTGATATTATCAAAGAATGCAATGTTTTGTGAGAAAGGACTGCCTGTAGTTTCCTGAATTCTCTGGATGCCTTCTGGAAATAAGAGTAAATTGGATACTTACTCTCTGGCCTTTATTCCAAACATGAGCCAAGTTTTGACTATGAAACAAGCAATTTAAAATCAACAAATCAAGAAACCTGAGAATAAAAAGAGGTGATTTATTTTTTAATCTCTCGTTGATCAATATGTTTTAGAATTCAATTGTTGTCAGTAAAAAAACAGGGATGGGATTCAAATTTTTTAACTACCAGTTCTGTGGGCGTGGCTTAGTTGGTGGGTGTGACTTGGTGGTCATGTGACTGGGTGGGCGTGGCCAACTCGACGTCACTCACGTCAAGGTTGCTTCTCCTTGCCTGGCCTCTCATGACAGTGGGGATGCTGCAACGATCGTAAGTGTGAAAAATGGTCATAAGTAACTTTTTTTAGTACCATTGTAACTTTGAATGGTACTAAATGAACTGTTGTAAGTCAAGGATTACCTGTACAAAAATACAAAAAGCTTCTTTGCTTGCAAAAAGCTGCCCTAAATACCAATCTTTAGATTAAAAATACCTGCAAGCCAGAGTTACAAATCAGGCAGGGTGCCAGAGCACCTTGAGGAATTACAATAGTAAAATGCAATGATAACCATCAACAGCCAATTCTTGCTCATAACGTAAAACCCTTTAGCAGAGACATCATTTAAGCTCCCCAGAAAGAGCACACCCCAGGAAAAGCAATCCTTACATCCATTTGCATCACATAAAAATACCAGTTGGTCTCACTCACCTCACAAGATATCCTTAGGAAATCATCCAGATTTAAGCCAAGGTCACATGCCTCCCAGAAAGGCAGTAAAAAAATCAGTGGCAAGCTTGCATCCTGCCTCTTGGAAGTATACCCCAAAAGGATAGTGCCAGATACCACTAAAGCAGTGAAAGAAGACCCCCTCCCCAGATAGAAAAAGAAACTCCTTGACCTCTTTAATTTTATTTTATTGATGATTTCTATAGCCACCATCTCTGCAAAGGACTCTGGGCAGCTCACAATTCAAAATTCTCTTTATCCTTTAACAAACATTAAAAAACCTTTATTTTCTTTCTATTTGGGGGAGGGACAACATATTCATATGACTTGGTGTGGTTTCTGTTGTTTTATTTTTGTATAATGTGTGAAATTGTTTCTTTGTTTTAGAGATTCCTTTATGACAATGTGATTTTATGTTAAGTTTTTTTCTGCTTCTAAAAGGCAGATATGCTTTCCAGAATTCAAATTCCCCTTTGCCTCCAGTTTGCATCACCACATTTCAATATCTGAATCAGAGGTGATATTCAGCAGGTTCTGACCAGTTCTGGAGAACTGCTAGTGGGAATTTTTGGTTGTTTGGAGAACCAGCAAACACCACCTCTGACTGGCCCTGCCCCCATCTATTCTCTGCCTCCCAAGTCCCAGCTGATCGGCTGGGTCTTCTTTTGTTGCCTTGTACAGGAGAACGGAGCTGGAAAGCAGGTTAGTGGGGTGCTGAGGGAATGGGATTTTACAGTAACATTCCTCCAGGAGTGGGGTGGAAATGGAGATTTTACAGTATCCTTCTGCTGCCACTCCCACCAAGCCACACCCATAGAACCAGTGGTAAAATTTATTGAAATTCTGCCAGTTTGGACTGGTTCGAGCAAACTCCTAGCTCTGAAGTTAGGACTGGTTCACCCCGATGATCATGTGGGTCCTGTCACCTGTCTCTGTGCTGTACTGACCTTTATTGTCCCAGCTGATCAGCGTGGAAGAGCGGATTGCCTCTCCTCAGCTGTGTTACTCTCCTGAAGTAACATAGCAGGTAAGGGGTTTTGCATTGTTGTTCATGTGCGTGTGCACGCGAAGTGCACAATCACCAAACCGGTTGTTATACCGGCAGCATCCCACCCCTGGTTTAAAGATATTAAAGATCAACTGTGGCAGGCAGAGCCCCTCATTTCTGTGGCAATGGCTTCCTTTTGTACAGCAGAATTTATTTTCCCAGAGCATGAATTATGTTCTAAGATTCAGGTCCAAATAAAGGCAAAATCCCACAGTGAGGCACACTGGAAAAACAGCCAACTTTTATCTGGTTTCATGTCAAAATCATGGGAAAATGTGGCAGATAAATCTGCCAGGTTTTACACAATGCTGGGCTAGGATCACACAGGAAAAAGGAGATTCTAACAACCTTCAGATAAACCTGATCTTAATTTTCAGGTACAGAAACAAACAGATCTTATAAGTTTTGGACTTTTCTTAGATCAGGCCTCAATGTTCCATTCGTATGATTTCTTTCTCTTTTCCGCCTAAACTATTTTTTTTTTAAAGTTGGCTACATTATGGGCAAACCTATCAGGAATTTGACAGCAAAGCCAAGATCTGCTTGGAACCTGTTTATCTCACAACTCTAAATCTTGGTAAAAAACATCATTGTTGCATTTTTACTTTCTCACTGTTTCTTTCTCCCTTTGCACAGAAAAAACATTCATCTCAAGAACATGTCCTAAATATGGTTCTGAGAAAATACCTCTTCTGAAATGGCTTAAAACAAAATGGGCATCTTTTTGATGTCTGCAAAACTCTCAGCACACCAGTGTAAACATACGTTAGAAGCTCTCCTTCAGGGAGTCTATCTTCACTGTAAACTGGATTCTTTCCTGTCAAGCAAAAAATTCACATGTAAGTCCTGTGTCCAGACAACTGGTTGGAGGGGCCAGCTAGGCCATACTGTTTAGGAGGGGGAGTATGAAATCTGAAAAGGATCTTGGCAAACACCCCAATCAGTCATAATTGAGTTCTCTATGATCTGCTTAGATATCCATATGAGAGCTTTAGGGGCAGATATACTTTGTGAAGTCAACCCTCTAATTTTTATTCGTAGTAAATTTTGCAACTGGAAGCCTGTATATTTGGCTGGAAGCCTGAAGCCTGCAATCCCAACATATCTGAAGGGTTGGATGAGGGAAGGCTGGCCTCAAGTTAGAGGAGTGGGAGCTCTCAGCACAGATGTTACGACGTGCCAGTATGAAACGTACACATTACTTCTGGAAAAATGCAGATTTGCATAATATGTGTCTAGGCATAGATATAAAATCAAAAATAACTACTCTAGGTTTAACGCAACGTAATTTAGGGTGACTTACAAAGATCACACTGAATGTCATTGAAGTACAGGCTAAGGGTCTATTTTGCTCTTTATTTTGCTCATTGTATAAACTGGTCTTGAACTGGATCATCTTTCAAATAAAGGAAATATTCAAATAGATGTTGTAGTCATCCTGTTCAAAAAAATCAGTTATTCCACTAGATCATGGTTTCCCCAGCTGGCTGGGAAATTCTGGGAGTTGACGTCTACAAGTCTAAATGGTTGCCAGGGTTGGGAAAGCTTGCACTAGATATACAGCAATGTTTGTGTCAAACTATCTATCTGTTCCCCCCCCCCCCTTTCTTTTTTCTCTTAACAAATAGAGGGAGGGACAGAGGGGTGTCATCATCTCATAAAAACTCCAAACAGCTTTTGCTTTACTTTGCAGGCTTTAATACTCTCCCATGTCTGTGACATATGTTTGAAGGCTAAAAAGATAAGCTAGTAGCTTTAAGATACCTGTCTCATGTGATTCTTCTAAAGGCGAAACTGGTAAACTGCAGCCCAAACTTTATTACTTAGCTAATTTATATTATATACAATGAGATTATTGTATATTAAGGGGATGTCTCTAAAGCATATCCAGTTGACTGCATATCTAGTTTTAGGAACGCTCCAAGTCCTCCTGAGTTGCTGGCAATTTCCGGTAACTTCACATTACATTTAAATTATTCTAAGGGATGAGAATTTGGAAAAATGATAGTGGGAACAAAAGATGGGTTTCATATATATCATATATATCCAGATGGGTTTATTGTGGGCCAGTTCACATTTTGCTATGATCACTCTTACTCCCTCAATTTGTCCTACCCACATAAGGGCCATTCTATATTTTACAATACCCACATGTAGGTTTCTACTGGGATTTAAGGGGAATGATATATCCAGTTCCCATACACCAATGTATAATGTTTCAGCTTTTCCAGATGCCCAATAATCTTGCTGGTTTTGGTAGCTGGGAGACTAGTGGAGATACTTTTTTGATGCAGTCATAAGGATGTCTGGGAAGTTGAAGGAAATATTATATTGTGAATTTGCTCCTCTCTCTTGGCTGGAGACCATGATATTCAGTGGGGAAGTTGAACAGGTGCCACTGGTTTGCACTGTGCTGTGGTAATTTTGGTCTCACAATCATCCTGTGAGGTACAGTAGATTAGATTGAAAGTCACTTCTTGGCTCAGGAACCACTCAGTTCAGGAGCCATGAAGAAATGAGAGAGGTTTTCTAAATACTTCATAAATCTTCTGAGAAGTGTGCTAAGAAAGGAGGCACAGTAGCATCTAATTATGTCAAAGGAGAACAAAGACAACAAGAGTTATTTTACCTTCCGGCTTTTGCTGTACAAGAAGTCACTCACAATCAGAAAGGCTGGAAACTCTGAAAATGTTTGGGGCGATGATGGATGAAGTAAAGTATGCTCTGAAAGACGTTCAGCTTTAAAACATTTTATGCTTTAAAAGACATCATGAAGAATAGATGCATTCCAGAGCAGCAACAGGATTTGGAATGCTTTAGACAGCAATGATAAATGGAAGATGCTCTATTTGTGTACATCTGCACACAACGGAGGAACATATAGGCGTGTTTGGTATGTGCACACGAGCAGGTGTTTCAGTTTGGCTTCTTTTGTATCGAAACAGATAATTTTCCACTAGGAATGTGGAAGATTGATTCCTTCCATATTATTTTGCCGCTGGGAAATGGAGCAAAAGATTAAAAAAACAGCTCACATGAATACAATGCATCCCAGCAGGACTACTCAAACTTGTTTAACACTGATTGCTTGTTGGGAGAATATGAAACCATGGGCTAGAGCATATATGTGCAAATCACAGGCCTTGGGGTCCATGAGGTCGACATAGGTGCCCAAGGAACTCTCAGCCCCCCCACTGATGAAAGGAAAGGGACATTGAGAAAAGAGTTTTTACACACCTTCCTCCCCAAATCGGAGGGCTGCTCCCAACCTGCTAGACAGCTGTTTGTCCAGTGGAAGAGATGGGGATCTCTTCTTGCTGCATCAGAGGGAGGTCTTACCTTTTCCTCCACTGACAACAGAGGTAGTATTCAGCAAAAGCCATGTACACTGTTTAAAAACAAATTAAGAAGTAGAAAATACATAAATCTATGATCTGAAAGGCAGTATTTTATAATTTTTTATTTGGTCTTAATGACATCCATTTAGAAACAAGGATGAAAATAAAAAGGTATTCTTGGGACGTCAAGCAGATTTAAAGTTGTTTTCCATTCCAGTTTGTTTTGTTCACTTCTTTACATTCCAAAGAAGAAGACATATTATAACTTGGCAGTTAATAAACAAAAATAAGAAAATTATGCTGAGGGGAAAAAGAGGGACATTTCAGAAAAAGGGCCCTTAAGCCATAATTGAATGTCACTTTCTGAATTTTTATCCACAGAGTATACCTGAATTGAAACTTTTATTGATTAGCTTAACTGGGTCTACTCTCTATCAGCACCTATTATTAGAGCAAAACAATTGAAATGTCCTGCATGGGTTGTACAATCTAATCTATTGAAAGAGTCCTATATAACCCAATGAGGCTCATTGCCAAGAAACTGGGCATAGGAATATCATAGGTGCTTACTTATTTATTTCAAATATAATCAAAAATATGTGGTTCAACTTTAGGTCACTTCTGTCTTGCTTTGGGCCAGAAATTCCAGATGTCATAATGAACTGAAATATAATTTGGGAATGATAGCAGCAAAACATAACCAAATGAAAGATCACAAGTGCTGCACAATTCCCTGAACATCAGCCAATCCAATAAAATGTGGGATTATGCAAGTTGTGTTGACATTCCTCATTTCATCTGGAATCTTCAGACTGATGAGTTGGTGGTCACAAAATAATTATACATAATAAATTATACTCAGTACGCATAGCCAAAAAATGATGTTCAAATCTTAATGTTTCCTTCTCTCTCATTACCTTCTTCATGGTCAGTATAATTTAAAATCCCAATGTCATTAAAAGAATATACTACTGGTAATAAGAACAGCTCGAAAGGTGATCACCAGAGATTTGCAGTATGGCAATCACATTTTAGTAAACTCCCTTGCAAAGATTAACCAGTTGCAGCTGAGAAAAACCCAGAATGACGCCTTCTTCAAAATTGTTTAGTAAGTTTTTAGCATGTCTAACTTACTCGTTTTGTTCCCCTCAATTTGAGATCAAAGCTAAACCACACGTTCAGTTCACATTCTTAGACACTACCTTTTGACAGTACATCATGGTGAAATCAGGTTTTTGAACTTTTCTTTACATTAGTAAGCCACTCCACCTCCCTATAACATTAGCAATTCCAAGGGAAGAGTATTTATTCATAAGTTTCTGAGCCCAATTAAGTTTTAAGTTCTTTAATGGTAATGTCCTGTGAGATCTGATAACATTCTAGGGTACTCTCAGTGTGTAAATGTCCAAATTGGTCCTTACGAGTACCTTCATCATAACATGATACAGTTGGAGAGAGATGTAATATTTTGGAATGGTTACTTGTGTTTTACAATTGAGTTGAAAAACTCCTCCTCCCCCCCTTCCCTTCCTCCCTCCCTTTCCTTCCTTCCTTTTCTTCCTTCTCTTCCTTCCTTCCTTCCTTCTCTTCCTCCCTCCCTTCCTTTTCTGCCTTCCTTCCTTCCTTCCTCTCCTTCCTTCCTTCCTTCCTCCCTTCCTTTTCTTCCTCCCTTTTCTTCCTCCCTCCCTTCCTTGCTTTTATTCAAAATTTGCTTGATAGCCACAAACCATTCTTGAGGAAGGAGAGGGGAGAATACTTCCTTTCCATTTCCAGTAGTCGAAACTGGGCTAGTGATAGCTACACCATAGAAAAGGAGCCCAGACAGCATCAAATATTTCATCATGGGTTTCCATGAAGGTGACAGAAATGGCAAGTGATCATAAATGCATGATAACATTTTCACGCAAATATCATGGTTTACATAGATACACAATGATAGGTATTTGTAGGATGACATCATTTTCTGGTTTCGTGTGCACGGAGAGTGGAAGCTGGCGCTGGACCTGACTAAATGTGAGGTGAGGCGAGGTGGACTATCACAGGACCCTGGAAGAGTCAGCACTGCTAGTCAGCTGGTGTAAGCTAGTTTGCACACACCCCCCCCATGCACCAAGGATAGGTGTGCAAGTACTGAACAGAATGAACTAACAATTTAAGTTATCAGGACTGCATTGTGTGTCTAGCATGTGTAGATTTCTCTGACATTTTATGCCATATGCTAAATAAATAAATAATCAATTTTTTTGCATGTCATCAGTTTACCTTTGCAGTTTGTTGTAGACATTCCTCAATGTCACTGTATGCCTTGGCCCAAGATGGATGATGGATGCCATATTCCTGGCCATCTGTAGGACTTCTTTGCTCTTCCTTTTCTTCCAGCAGGAAATAAGGTAATACCTCAGAACTATTAGAGTTGATGGCAACTAGAACTGATTGATTGAGTGAATGAATGAATGTGGAACTCCAAACAGACTCTGGGCAGGAGGACAATAAAAGAACCTTTGTTTGATCCAGCAAAACATTTTTTTTAAAAATGCACATAAATATGGTTACATAAATGCCTTTAAAAAGCACCAATTTTTAATGATATTTAGTATTCAAAACATTGTTTTTCTGGGCACTTCTGTAGCGCCCACTTCTGCACTGCTGTAGCACTATCAGTTTGCTATCCATTATATGCAGAAAACACATAAGTGAATAATTCTTTTCCCCAAAAAAATTCTTCATTTTCTGCTAAATGCATGACAATCAGCTTCAGGCATCTCTGCTGAATAACCATATAATTATTCAACTGAGAAAGTTATGGATTTTCATATATCTTATATTTTTTAACTCCAGGCAAAACAGATTTGCCCTATTTCACCCATTTTGTGATGAGCATGACAGTCAGAATATGTAGAGACCTTCAAATTTCTAGGTTCTACTATATCACATGACCTAAAATGGACACCTAACATCAAAAACATCATCAAAAAAGCACAACCAAGAATGTTCTTTCTGCACCAACTCAGAAAGCTCAAACTGCCCAAGGAGCTGCTGATCCACTTCTACAGAGAAATTATTGAGTCTATCATCTGCACCTCTATAACTGTCTGGTTTGGGTCTACAACCCAACAGGACAGACACAGACTTCAGACGATAATTAGGACTGCAGAAAGAACAATTACTATCCACCTGCGTTCAACCGAGGACCTGTATACTGCACCCTGAATCAAAAAGAGGGCTGTGAAAATATTTACAGACCCCTCACATCCCAGACATAAACTGTTTAAACTCCTTCCCTTAAAATGACACTATACACCAGAGCACTGTACACCAGAACAATTAGACACAAGAAGCATTTTTTTCCTAAATGCCATCACTCTGCTAAACAAATAATTCCCTCAACACTGTCCAACTATTTACTAAGTCTGCATTATTATTAGTGTTAATCTTCTCATCACTCTTTATCACCAATCCCCTCCCACTTGTGACTGTTTGACTGTAACTTTGTCGCTTGTATCCTTACAATTTATATTGACTGCTTCCTTGTATGATTTGATTGCTTATTGTACCCTATGACTATCATAAAGTGTTGTACCTGATTATTCTTGACAAATGTATCTTTTATGTATACTGAGAGTATTTTCACCAGGACAAATTCCTTGTGTGTCCAACCACACTTGGCCAATAAAGAATTATATTCCATTTCCCCTGTATAAAACACCTCAATTCTCATGGAAGTACATAAGATTTATCCTGCATTATTTATCCAAAACCAATGGAGCACCAGGGCAGGAATAGAATCATCCTCAAGAATAAAACTACCAGTTAGATATGGTATTCAAATATGCAATTTATTTCCAAAATAGCTATCATTAATGCTCAAGCTATTATTCAGACTAAAACTGGGCCTTATTAAATATAGAATTAGAAGGCACACATCTTGGCAGACCTTGACTGCTTCTTGAACTGCAAACATTGTTCAAAAAAAGCATCTGTGCCTAGCCAGAATGCTCATGTGCTGGCCATGCCCATGCCCAGTTTAGTGAAGGGGAAAAAGTCCCGATACATCACGTGATGCTGCCATGACAACGTGAGTTGGACACCCCGTCTTAGATAGCCACTAACAAACTTTTCAGAAAAGGAAATAGAAAGAGCTGGATTCAGGCTTTCTGTTTTCCTTGTTGGTAAACCATCCTGTGGTATTTGCTGGTGGGCCAAGGCTATAATCTTTAAAGGAATCCAAAATCATTACTCCAAAACCAAAAGGAAAACATTTTTTCCCTTCAAACAGAATGTTGAAATTGAAATTCCAATTCCCCAAAGATATCTTCCTCTGTGAAAGAGTTTTCCTCTCTTCCTGCTAGATCAGTGGCAAAGTCCTAGAACAGGGGTCGGGGATCTGATAGGGAAGATATATAACAATTATGTTTTGTAGAACAGAATGAAGTTAGCAGAATTAACCTGTTTCATCTAACTTCTTTTGCCCTCTGGTACCATGTGATGTTGGACTCAGATTGACTTTTCTCTCCATCCCTCTTTTGAATTTTAGTTATTTTATAGAACATTTTGGGCTAAAATGAGTTTTCACAGCTGGATAATAAACTGAATCAATGGAAATATTGACACAGCACTGGGTATATCAGTCCAAACAGGTGTCCCTTGAATTACCCTCATTAAAAAGAAAACTTTGGACAACTTAAAACAGCATCCCAGGATGGTGGCATTTTTGGTTGAAATGCTTCATTATGGGTTATGATTCAATCAAACTAAAGAAAAGTTCTTCCGCTTCCTGTAAATTACTGTGACATTGAGAGACAGCATGCTCAATAAATACAAAACTCAAGAAATAAGTATCTGAGAGTGTATTTTCACCAAATATCACTCAAACTAGTAGCAGCCTAAGAAAATACATTCTAATATGAGATTGCATCATGGTTAGGCTGCGGAAAGAGTCCTGTACTTAGCCATGAATGGAACATCAGGAGCTGTGGAAAAATTAGCAGCCAGCTTGGACTGAAAGACAAACAGAAGGCAACACTGAAAAAGAAACAGGAATTTGGGACTGAAACATGGCTGTGAATACAGGACTTATGCAGCCATTCCTTAAATTCTGTTGTTTTTTAAGTAGGGTAGTTGTAGTTTTTTTTTTCCTTTGAGAGAACTAAATGATATTTGCAGACTCAGCAGTTTCTCCTGTGTTGGCAAATCTGAAAAAAACAGAATAATGGAGGGACCTTTGCACAAAGGGAATCTGCCCAAAGGTAGAATGGTAAATGAAAAATATACAGGTAGTCCTTAATACACAACTGTAATTGAGCCTGCTTGTTATAATCACATGTCATGGTGATTGCAAATCGGATTGGTCACTTGAACGGATTTTATGACCTTTTTTGTAGCAGATGTTCATGGCAATGCAGGAATTGTTCAATGAATACCATGGCCATTCAATGAATTTATTGTTTGCTGTGGTGCAGACTTTCCAAAATCCAGAAGTTTCAGCAAAACTATCAGAAAAAGTGGTCATGTGTCTGTGGTACACTGCAAATATCTACAGGATTCATTCAGGGTCGATCAACGGGACCAGAGGTTTAAGTCTGCCAAGCTTTCGGTCTCATGTTGGAACCTCAAGGTCCCCAGGGAACTTATTTCTCACCACACAGTTAAATATTTATACAGGCAGATCATAGTCTGACTCTGCAGGCATGACACGACCAATGTATATTTGAAAATCAGCTCTTAGAGATTATATCTCAAAGCATGGATTCTGCAGATGGCTACCCATAACCAATCAGAAATCTGTTTTAATGGGACACATTCCGTAATAATGCCGCAGAAGACTTACAGGTCATCGGTAGGATTTGCTGGTTTTAGAAAACCTTTTGTCAGGAAGCTATGAAAAATGCAAGTTGCAGTATTCTATATCTTTAAATCTTAGCCCTAAGAAGAGATAATCTAAGTACCTACTTCAAGCTCCTTTCTAGAATGGGTGAAATAATCATTTCCCTTGGAAGGGGGAAAGAATCAGTTCTCTACAATTTCACTAAACCAACAACTTGGAGAGTAGATTCAGTTCTATCTTCAGTTCCCTCTATCGCCTTGCAATGGGACACAGTGGTTAAATACAGAAGATTTAACTGAGTTTCTTATAGAAATATATTTGAAGAGACCCGGAAATAGAGGACAGAGCACATATATTGCTTGAATGTCAGCTGTATAAGAAAGTGATCAATACCTGGGACCGGACATTAGATGAACACCCTGTTGAAAATCCATTAAAAAAAGCTCCTGTGAGGTCAGAACTTCAAAATTACAAATAAAATGGCCCTTTATCTGGGCGAAACATTGTAAACTGCACGTGTGAATCTGATTGGAGTAAATTGTAGAAGTGACACAGAAATATAATTTGCATTTTATTTTGTTTATGCCATTTTACTCTATTTGGTACCACATGGTTTTTACTGTTCTGTATTTTACATTTTGTGTTCAGATACAGCCTAATAGCTAATAACAAAGTGTTTTTACTGTTGTTATTATTACCTCTAGCTGTGTATCGCCAAGCAGCTAAAGACATTCAGAGGAACTTCACCGGACAAGACAATATATGCAGTTTCACTTATTCAGGCACAGTTTTATGCTATGGAGATGGCACTTAACATTCAAGAGAGAACTGCCCTGAAGATTGTTTTGAGTAACAATTTATATGCTAACCATGTGTGTGCACTCTTGCTCCTTTCTACCTACAGTGATAGTTGGCTTTCACTGTCGGGGTTTTTAACAGATTGGCATATAGTTTTATGTGGAGGTTTTCCTCCCAGTAAGATCCCACACACATTCCAGAAAAAGAAGATGTTGGCATACTTTCATAGCTAAAAATATTATTTATATTATCTTACTGCAAATATAAATATATTAAACACCACTTGACATCCACATTTGTTATTGTCTTGACATCACAAAACCCCAAAGGGGAAACCAGTTATATTCCCTTGTAGTGTTGCCAAGCATTGATCTGTCTTTGATTTCCCATCTGTGTTCAATATGTGCAAACATATCAGTCTGTTAGGGATGCACTAGATAGTTGGGTGTACATCACCTGTTCTGTTTGGTAGGGCAGAAGCCAAAGGGGCCTAAATGAGGGTTAAAAAAAAAAAGCTTTCAACCAGAGCTACAAAACCTTCTGTGATAATAAGGAAGACGGAGCCTTTAACCCACAATCATTTGAAATACAGCCAAGCATCACATATGCACGATGTTCTCAAGGTACAGAAGGGATATGAAGTCAGCAAAATGAACACCAGCCCCTGATTTGGGTTATTCGTAAAGCAGGCTCAATTTTTTCCGACATGAAAACATTTCACGAAGCAACGCTTGATCAAAAGTGCCACTCTGTTTTGATTGCATCTTACAAACATGTGAAGTTTAGTTTTACAGGAACCAGCGGTCTGAAACTCACCAGGCATTTCATTAATGTGGTTGGGTTTAAGCCACAGCAGGGCTAATCCATACTGGGCAATGATAAGGGGCATGCATAAGTGCACCATTGTGCCTCCCGTCCCTGTCCTATTGTCCTCATTTATATCTATATCTTATATCTATTGTAAGCAATTGACAAACCAAATCAAACCAAATCAAACCAAATCAAACCAAATAAACCAAATCAAACCAAATCAAACCAAATCAATCAATCAATCAATCAATCAATCAATCAATCAATCAATATGACATTTGTGGCTTGAGTGCACAGAGGCAGACTGGATGACAGCTGTCTTGAGTCTGCTTTATGTTGTACTGAGAGAATACCAAATCTCCCCTGTTAGCCGCTACTCTCCTCTGTGATGATCTGGGGCTGGGCACAGAAGCAACACAGCTGGACCGATAGTTGAACCTATATGACCAACTGTGACCTTTTGCAAGAAGAAATCTTAGAACTGTGGAACTGTGCCTAAACTCAGTCTTGACTGACCAAGCCTGGAACAGACTCTTCATCATCCAAAACCTCACGGATTACAATGTGACAGGAGGAGGGGGGAGTCTAACGTTAGTAAGAAAAATAATTATATTAAGCCTGCTACTTTCTCCAGCTTTTGGCAGCATAAGTCAATGTTGACTTGTTTCAAGGAATGGGATCTGCAGGCCTTTTGCTCATACTCGGCACACTGCTACTACGACAAGCAGCTGCAGTTGCCGTTGGCCTCTCACTGGGGGTTTCAAAGTCAACCCACCCACACTTCTCTGGGGGAATCATACAGGACAATCTGCTTGTGCTACGGGTCCCCCCCCCCATTTCATATCCATTCTTGCAATTCAGCACATTCAATAAGCCACGTGGTCATCTCTAACTTCCACTTCTCCCGGTGGATTGCGATGAGATACCTAACAAAAAGCAGCCACTGCAGAGAGGGCTTCTCTTCTCAGCGACTCAAGGGCCTTCAGATGGTTAAAAAACAAATCTGTTTTCTCAGAGTAAAAATATGCAGAGCTTTAATGAATACAATTTATTTTGTTGTCACTAAGTAATGATAAATATTTCCAGAAATGGCATGCTCCCCATATATTATAAAATCTTTTTGTTGGAGGAATATCCTCAGGGATACTGAAGGGAAGCTTGTGCCGAGGCCAAGAAATTTGTATCACAGCTTTGTTTAATGAAAAGGTCAAGAAAGTACATGATAGCAGCTAGTTTTCTTAAGACTCTGGCTCAAGGATCTTTCAAAACTCTTCAGTAGATGAACAAATAGACCCCTTTAATCAGAAGGTGCCAGCAACAGACATTTGAAGGTGGGGAAGGAAGCAGTTTGTAAGTGTGGAGACGTTCTATTTCACAATTGTAAATAATGTGTTTGAAAGAAATAGATGGAAATGATTATGCATGTTCACATCCCTTTTGGAACAGCAAGCTTCAGTGTTCTGCTCTTGCAAGTAGTAACATTTGCTTCTGATCGTCTTGCTGTTGGAAATCACTTAGGACTCAAAGCGTTTGCTCCCATGTTTACCACCCCCCCCAAATCAAATTCATATTCATTTAGTTAGGATAAAACTAATTTGTGGAGCCAAGTCTTAGGCAAATTTTGCATAATGTTTCAACTTACATGATCAATACTGCATTTTTATGCGTATTAAACTCAGAGGAGTTTATCCAACAGGTATAGAGAGATTGGGGAACCTGCAGTCCTTCCAGTGTTAACAAATTGCTTAAAACTGTCCTGGTTTTCTACCACTGTGGACATCCACAGTAGGAGAGGTGTGTGTGTGTGTGTGTGTGCAAACTACAAAGCATTTGTCAAATATTTTGACCCAAAGCTGTCCTTTTTGGATTTGTGTCAATCTGTTGCAAAACAAATACATTAAGATATATATTTCTTTACTTTGACAAAATCATGGCTTGCTGTGGATATCCTGTCTACCTCTGTAAAGTAGGATTGCAGCTTAAAATAGAAAATGATACAAACTCAAGATAAATCACTTCAAACTAGATTGCAGAAAATAAGACTTCAGCAACAGAGTGGTCAATGCCTGGAATGCCCTACCTGACTCCAGTTGTTACAGCCTCAACCTCTCACAGCTTCAACCTCAAACTGTCTACCCTGGACCTCACCTCGTTCCTAAGAGGTCCTTAAAGGGGGCATGCATAAGCGCACCAAGGTGCCTACCGTCCCTGTCTCACTGTCCTCATTTATCTGCATTTACTCCCTTTGTTCTTGTTTATGTTCATACCTACACTTGTTATCTTGTACATATTTACAAACAAACAAACAAACAAAACAAACAAACAAACAAACAAACAAATAAATAAATAAATAAATAAATAAACTATGTTGACCACTAATGGCCATTCACATATTTCCGGGTCTTTTATCCCGTGTTTAATGTTACCAACTAAAGAAATGGAGTGGCATTTGCTAAAGCCCATGTCACACTGGCCAATGGATGCAAAAAGGACACAGCGGACGAGCAAAATGTTCCG
>BHFT01035328.1:0-26515 GCA_004320025.1 Laticauda laticaudata | reverse complement strand
TGCCTTTTTCCTGTTTGTGACACGCCATCGGATGCTTTGCAAGCACAACAGCGAAGCAGTTATAGGAGGGGTGCATTTCAGAGGTGTGGAGGGGTGCTTTTTATTTTTTAAAAAGGAGCATCGGTATATTGAACTTATTTTTTTAAAAAAAGACCCATTAATAAGGAAAAAGACCAAGATGAAAAGATAGCTAAAAGCAAACAATAGGGAGAAAACAAACAAATAAATGTGTCATCTTGATGAGAGATTTGTCTTTTACATCTCTGCATTCAATATTGATGCCAAATCAAGAAACTGAAAGAAGGGAATAATAGCATAATACACGTTTAAAATACAAATATATCAGCAAAAAAGCAAGAACAGTTAATATTTCTGGAACGTCCTTTTCCTTCTATGGAGTGTCACCAGGAAATTTAAATTACTTATTTAAAATTTTTAAATAAGCTACTTGGTTCCAAAAACTTGAAGTGGTTTATGAAGTACCAATTTAATAGGATTAAAGCTGATAATTGATTGATTATCTGTCATGTTGGGTGTTTACTCTTAATAACCTTACAGATAAATGCTCTGCAGGAAATAGGATTATGAAAACAAAAGCTTTCATAGCATTGTTATTCTTTCGGTTTGGATGAAAGATCCTCTTCTTAAAAACACGAGCGGTTTCTAAGAAGAGATTGGACAACCCCATTGTCTGAAATGGTGGGTAAGCTTTCCTGCTTGAGAAGGGGGTTGGACTAGAAGACCTCCAAGGTCCCTTCCAACTCTGGTGTTCTGTTATTTTGGATGAACCACCACTTGGGGATTGACTCGTCCATGATCTTTCTGGAGAAATCTGGTTTTCACAAATCTTTGAAAATATAATTGGACTCAGTTGTGGTTGTAAGTCTACAGGCAATGAAGCGATCCTGTTATGTGCAGGGAAAATGTTCCGGAGGATGAATTTCTCCTTTCGAAATTCCAGATTTCTCCTTTGGAAATGATTCCATCTGTCTACCGAAAAACAGGTGCTCACTTTTAAATAGGACCTTAAATGGATGGTGAAATCAATAGCAAGTAGCATTTGCTAACATACAAGATCGCCTCTCAAGGAGCGATATGGAGTTATACAATCACTTTTCTTATACCACATTACTTTTCTTCAGGAAAGATGGAAAGAAGAGAGAGGGTAGAGAGAGAGAAAGCAAAAAAGGAAAGGAAGGCAAAATAGGAAAAGGAAAGGAGGGAATGAAGAAAGGGAGGAAAGGAATGGAAAGAAGGAAGAAATACGAAAAAGTGGGAAAGAGAAAAGGGAAGTGAGAAGACGAATGAAGGAAGGAAGATAAGGAAGATGCATAATATTGTTATTTTGATAATAAGAAAACATAAACGCAGTATTAAACTAAATTAAAGGGGAATGAGAAATGCGAGGAGAAAAGGTAGGGTGGAAGGAAGGAAGATAAGAAAAGGGGAATGGAGAAAGGGAGGGAAGGTGGAAGGAAGGAAGATAAGAAAAGGAATGAGAAAGGGAGGAAGAGAGATGGAGAAGGAAGGAAAAGAAGAAAAAGGGAATGAAAGGGAAGGGCAAGGAATGGTTATAGGCAGGAAGATAAGAAAAAGGAGATGAGAAAGGGAGGAAGGGAAGGGAATAGGAAGGATGGAAAGAATAAGGGAAATGAGAAGACAGTAAAGGAATGGAAGGAAGGCAAGATAAGAAAAAAAGGGGAATGAGAAAAGGGAGGGAAGGGATGGAAGGAAAGGAAGATAAAAAAAGGGGAAATGATGAAAGGGAGACAAAAGGATGGAAGGAAGAGAAAGGAAGACAGGGAACTGAGAAAGGGAGTGAGTAAGGATGGAAGGAAGAAGATTAGGCACACCCGGAATGAGAAAGGGGAGGGAGGAATGGAAGGAAGGAAGATAAGAAAAAAGGGAATGAGAAAGGAGGGAAGGGAAAGGGAATGGAAAGGATGGAAAGATAAAGGGAATGAGAAGGGAGGAAAAGGAATGGAAGGAAGGGAAGATAGAAAGGGAAATGAGAAAAGGGAGGAAGGTAAAATAAAGAAAAGGGAAGGTAATGAGAAAAGGAGGAAAAGATGGATTGAAGAGGAAGGAGGTAAGAAAAGGGAAGAGAGGGAATGAGAGGAGGGCAGGCAAGAAGAAGGGAAAGGAAGGAAGTAAAGAAAGGAAAGAAAGAGAGAGAGTAAGAAAAGAAAATGAAAGAGGAGGCAGGGAAGGGAAAGGAGAGAAAAGTTTGTGAAAGAGGGAATGAAGGAAAGAGCAAGCAACCCTGGAAATAACTCAAATATCTCCCAAGGAGTGGTGGGCCTTTCAATGCCATCTAGTCTGCATCCCACACTATCACTACCCGCCCCCACTGCACCAGAAGCCGGGCTGCCCTATCTCCGCAACACAGCGCCTCTTGCGGCCGAAGTGGTGCGTGTCAAGGGAGGCGAAGCAGGCATGCAAGGCCTCCGCCTCCTAGTTCCCGCCATTTGCCACCAGTTCGCGTACCCTAAAGCGCGGAACACAGCGCCGGGACCAAGCAGACGGAAGGAACAACCCCCCCCCTTCATGGCAGGCCATCGCCTCAGCCCGAGACCCCCGTCGGGTCCCCGCTCCACATCCAGTCAAAGTCACTTGATGGCTTCTTTCTGCTTTCCCGAATTTGGCTAGAGATTAGGGGCGCCCACCCTTCAATCCCAATAGAGCCTGGAAAGGGACCTTGGAGGTCTTCTAGTCCAGCCCCCCCTGCTCCAGCAGAAGATCCTAGAATAGATCATTTCAAATTGGTAGCTGTCCAGTCTTGTCTAAAAAAACCTCCAGCGATCAATCAATCTGAATAGAGCCTGGAAAGGGACCTTGGAGGTCTTCTAGTCCAGCCCCCCTGCTCCAACAGGAGTCCCTATACAATTTGAGACAAGTGGCTGTCCAGTCTCTTTGTAAAAACCTCCAGGGATGGAGGGACCTCAATTTTTGGAGGCAAGTTGTTCCGCTGGTTAAATAACTTTTAAGAGTTGTTGCGGACTTCAACTCCCAGAATTCCCCAGCTAGGACTTTTAAAAGTTTGAAACACACTGGATTAGACCCATCATATATTTCCCTTTGGAAACTGACCCAGTGAAAAATACATTTGAGATGTGAAAAAGATATTAAAGATCTGGGGGGAAAAATAATATTTAAAAAGTGTGGACTTCAACTTCCAGAAATTCCCCAGCCAGGGGAATTCTGGGAATTGAAGTCCACCCATTTTAAAAGAGCCAAGTTTGAAACACATTGTATTAGACAACCATACATTGTTCACCTTTTTGAAATTTACCAAGTGAAAATACATTTGAGATGTGAAAACATGTTAAAAGATCTGGAACAATATGTTTAAAATTAAACCTAATAATGATGTTTAAAATGTGTGGACTTCAGCTCCCAGAATCCTGCAGCCAGTTCTCCCAGCCAGGGGAATGCTGGGAGTTGAAGTCTACCCATCTTAAAGTAGCTAAATTGGAAACACACTGAATGACACAGTCACATATATTAGCTTTGGGAAATTTGCCAAGTTAGAAGGCATTTGAGACACCAAAACACATTTCTGATCTGGGGAATAATATTTAATATTTAAAATGATATTTAAACAATCTCTGGCTTTCGACTCCCAGAATTCCCCAGCCGGGGGAGCAGGAGGGAATTCTGGGCGTTGAAGTCCACCTGTTTTAAAAGAGCCAAGTTTGCAACACAACTGGATTAGACCCTCAAATACATGAGTTTTTGAAAAACGGACCAAGTGACAATAAGGTCAAGGTGTGGTTAGAAAATAGAGATAAAAATTGAAACAGAATGATCAAATAGGAGAATACTCAAGATAGTGATATATAGACATGTAGATACGTAGAATAAATATAGATATTAATAATCACCGATGAGAGATATGTATATAATAATGATTGGTGATAAGTGTATATATGACAACTATTGGAGATGTGTACGAATAGTGGATAGAAATACGAGACAATAACACAGGTGGATGTAAATGCTGCCGAAAATGTAATTACGATTTGTATTGATAGAAAACAATAAAAAATATTATTTAAAAAAGAAAGAAAGAAAGAAAGAAAGAAAAATTTATTCCAGATCCATCTTCACCAACTACACGACTCAGTGTTTAAATTCCAAACGACCTTTTCGGACCCCTAAAAGCGATGAAGTCCAAGGCCTCTTAATTTGGGGCTGGTGTGTGTGTGTGTGTGTGTGTGCTGCTCCTGCGTGCCACTGCAGTGGTGCCCTCTTGTTCTGGAAGTTTCAGGTCCTCCTTTTTCCTGACCTGGGCGTTCCGATTACTTCCCACTTTTGTTTCCCTGGAAAGGACAGCAGGCATAGAGGGCAAAGGCTGGCCTTGGTGCTTCTCACGCAAAGCTGAGCAAACATCTAACCTCCCTTTGCTCCAGGGCTGGCCAAAAAAAAAAAAAGGGAAGAGGCTCCAGACATCTTTACCTCAGGGGTAAATCGGCTCCAAAAAAATAAAAATAAAAATCAAAGCGTGAAAAAGGGGGATCTTTAAGAGCCCAGATAAGAGAAACTGGAGAAATAAGACACCAGTGTGCCTGTCGGCTCTTTCTAAGGCTGTGTGCATGCACAACCTGGTAAGTCCTGGCTAAACCGAAATAAATAGGCAGCTGTGGCTTTGCACAACTGTCAGATTTGAAAACGAGGCAGTTTGTGGCTCGGATTCAGGGCTTTGAATGAAGGGGGGTGAAGTGTCACAGTTTTGGGGGGGGNTGAAGGGGGGTGAAGTGTCACAGTTTTGGGGGGGGTGGGGGGTGGGTGGGCTTCTGATTCTATTAGAGTTTGTCATTCCAGTTATGATTTCAATAAAGGAGAATATTTATAGCTCAGTGGTCTCTGAGCTTGCTTCTTTTCTTGCAGACATTTCATGACCCAATTAGGTAACATCATCAGTGCTATAAGGAGGAGGAGGAGGAGGACTGTGGGGTCCTTGTTGCTTTCTGAGCTTGCTTATTTTCTTGCAGATGTTTCATTACCCAACTAGGTAACATCATCAGTGCTAGAAAGAGGAGGACTGTGGGCTCCTTGTTGCTCTGAGCTTGCTTGTTTTCTCACAGACATTTCATGACCCAACTAGGCAACATCTTCAGTGCTAAGAGGAGGAGGAGGAGGACTTGTTGCTTCTTTTCTTGCAGACATTTCATGACCCAATTAGGTAACATCATCAGCACTAGAAGGAGGAGGAGGAGGAGAGGGGGAGGACTGTAGAGTGCTTGGTGCTCTCTGAGCTTGCTTATTTTCTTGCAGATGTTTCATTACCCAACTGATGATGTTACCTAGTTGGGTCATGAAATGTCTGTGTGAGAAAAAAAGCAAGCTCAGAGAGCAACAAGGCTCCTCAGTTATGATTTCTTTGTCCAAACACTGGTTCGTCTTTGCACCCCATAAAAGGATGCGCCCGCAAAGACCAGCTGGCTGCACGCATGCGATTGCTGGGGAGCTGCTCTTCTGGTTTCAGGCGCTCCCGCATTCACAAAGACCAGTTGGATGGCACAGAACCCGGAAGAGCAATGGGCGACGGCTGGTGTGCCCAGAGAGATGGCTCTGTGTACCACTTCCAGCATGCATGCCATAGGTTCGCCATCATGGCCATAGAGTCTCCTCCTGGCCACGCGGTGTCCCCCCCCCCCAAACCGGAAGTGCTTCTCAAAATTGTGCTGAGCCAACCAGTGACAGGGAACAAAGGTATGAAAGAGCCACATGTGGCTCCAGAGCTGCGGATGGCCAACCCCTGCACCAGACAGACAAACAAGGTTGTACTCCTTCCTTCGTTCTACCTGACCTCAACTGGACACTGGGTTGGACAGGGGGCACAATTCTGGAGAATGTGCCATGTTCTTGCAGGGAAACTTCGATTTGGTACGTAGAACTGTCCATCTTGCTGTATTGCCTGGTGTTTACTTTAAGTAACCATTGTGCAGATGTCCAGGGGCAGGAGGGGGGGGGGCAGAGAGATGCCTTTGCTGGCTGAGGAGAAAAGAGAGTCGGATTCCAACATGGTAAAATTGGATTTGAGAAGAAGAAGAAGAAGAAGAAGAAGAAGAAGAAGAAGAAGAAGAAGAAGAAGAAGAAGAAGAAGAAGAAGAAGAAGAAGAAGAAGAAGAAGAAGATGATGATGATCAGGTTGAGGAGGTTCTGGATGCAGAGTCTGCAAAACTCTGCAAAGAAATGCAGACTCTGCAAAGAAGAAGACAAAATCATCGATCACGTACTGAGCTGTTGCAAGACAATTGCTGAGACTGACTACAAACAACGTCAGAACACAGTCGCTCAGAGGGTCCACGGGAACTTGTGTCACAACTTCCACCTGCCTGTAGCAAAGAACTGGTGGGATCATAAGCCTGGGAAAGTGGTCGAAAATGAGCATGCAAAACAACTGTGGGGCTTCCGAATACAGACTGACAAAAGTTCTGGAACACAATACCCCAGATATCATGATTGTGGAGAAGAAAAATGTGTGGATCGTTGACATTGCCATACCTGGTGACAGCAGAATTGAGGAGGAACAACTTGAAAAAATCAGGACTTGAGAATCGAACTGCAGAGACTCTGGCATAAACCAATGCAGGTGGTTTCAGTGGTCCTGGGCACACTGGGTGCTGGGCCTAAAGACCTCAGCAAGCACTTAAAAACAATTGGTGCTGACAAGATCACCCTTGGTCAGCTGCAGAAGGCCACCATACTGGGATCGGCTCGCATAATCTGCCGATATGCATCACACAGTCCTAAACACTTGGGAAGGGTTCGACGAGTGATTTGGAATACGAAACCCAGCATGGTTATCTCGTTTGCTGTGTACGCTGTCATTTTTTGTATATAATAATAATAATAATAATAATAATAATAATAATAATAATAGTAGTAGTAGTAGTAGTAGTAGTAGTAGTAATAGTAGGAATAGCAGGAATAATAGTAATATATAAACAATGGTTGCTGGAATTGGGTACGTCTATTTGATGAAAAGAAGGACCAGGGGAGACAGGAGAGCAGTCTTCCAATATCTGAGGGGCTGCCCCAAAAAAGAGGGAGTCAAGCTATTCTCCAAAGAATCAGAAGGCAAGAGAAGAAGCAACGGGTGGAAACTAATCAAGGAGAGAAGCAACCTAGAACTAAGGAGAAATTTCCTGACGGGGAGAACATTTAATCAGTGGAACAACTTGCCACTAGAAGCTGTAGGTGCTTCATCACTGGAGGTTTCCAAGAAGAGATTGGACAGCTATTCGTTCTGAAATGGTCTAGGGTTCCGTGCTCAAGCAGGGGCTGGACTAGAAGACCTCCAAGATCCCTTCCAATTCTGATATTCTATTGTATTCTTTATTCTGATATTCTGTTCTATTCTTTATTCTGATATTCTATTCTATTCTATTCTATTCTATTCTATTGTTTTCTGTATTCTTTTCTATATTCTATTCTGTTTTGTTCTGCTCTGCTCTATTACTATCCGCTTCTCCGTCTCAATGGAGAGAAAGAATGAGCTTTCAGGCAAAGAAAGCGCCCGAAGCCCAGAAGCCGCCTTTATACTTGTGAGTAAACCTATTTGACAACCAGGGAGAATCGCGCCCCAGCATTGCACCAGCCCAAACGCACCACGGACGACGCGCGTCTGGTCCCGGCGAAACCCAACCCGGGTTCGAAGAAGAAGAAGAAGAAGAAGAAGAAGAAGAAGAAGAAGAACCGCTGTCACCTGACCCGAAACCNGCGAAACCCAACCCGGGTTCGAAGAAGAAGAAGAAGAAGAAGAAGAAGAAGAAGAAGAAGAAGAAGAAGAAGAAGAAGAACCGCTGTCACCTGACCCGAAACCTCCCGGCCAATCAGAGCCCGAGGAGGGGCATAGAAGCCTTTGGAACCGAGCGGGTGCTTTAAAAAGCCAGCCAAGTTGCACGCTCCGCTTTAAACCCCGGGCATCTTCGCCGGAGAAGCTGGGCAAAAACGGAGCGACGCCGGAGTGAAGCCGTTTTGGGCGCCGGGCGAGCGAATCCACAGCGGGTCGGCGATCCTCGCTTCAATTTCCACTCCGGTTTTTCAACGTGGGGTGAACCCACGCGTGTCCTTCTGAAAATCCCTGCCTTTCATTGAGACTCGATCCGGCCGCTTGTTTATTTTTTATTTTTATTTTTTTTCTGGGTAAGTCCAGGAGGGAAGCGAATTTTCTTTTCTTTTCTTTTTTAATGTTTTTTTTTAAATTTAAATAGTTTTTTTTCTTCTTTAACATCCCAGGAGTGCTTGGGTGAACAGTGTATTTAGTCTGGGTCAATGTACTTTATGTACAGTACAAATAACAATAATAATACCATTTAGGGATATACAAGAATAATCTCTCAACTCCTAACATAGTAACCTATACATAGTAGAACAGAATAGAATAACAGAGTTGGAAGGGACCTTGGAGGTCTTCTAGTCCAACCCCCTGCTTAGGCAGGAAACCCTCTACCATTGCAGACAAATGGTTATCCAACCGCTTCTTTAAAACTTCCAGTTTTGGAGCATTTACAACTTCTGGAGGCCAGTTGTTCCACTGATGAATTGTTTTAACAGTCAAGAAATTCCTCCTTAGTTCTAGGTTGCTTCTCTCCAGGATTAGTTTCCACCTGTTGCTTCTTGTCCTGCCTTCGGGTGCTTTGGAGAATAGCTTGACTCCCTCTTCTTTGGGGCAACCCCTGAGATATTGGAGTAGTGGTATCATGTCACCCCTGGTCCTTATCTTCCTTAAAACTAGAGATACCCAATTCCTGCAACCTCTCTTCATTTTAACTTCCAATTTGAAACTCTGCCTGTTTTTTTTTTTTGTCTTCTTTCTTTCTTTCTTTCTCTTTCTTTCTTTTCCTCCCTCCCTCCCAGTGCTTTGGAGAATAGCTTGACTCCTTATTCTTTAGGACAGCCCCTCAAATATTGGAATAGTGGTGTCATGCACCCCAATCTTATCTTCCTTAAAACTAGACATACCCAATTCCTGCAACCTCTCTTCATTTTAACTTCCAATTTAAAACTCTGCCTGGCTTTTTTCAGTGAGTCTTTTTTCTTTCTTTCTTTCTTTCTTTCTTTCTTTCTTTCTTTCTTTCTTTCTTTTCCTCCCTCCCTCCTGGTGCTTTGCCAAATAGCTTGGCTCCCTCTTCTTTGTGGCAGTCCCTGAGATGTTGGAAAACTGCTGTCACGTCTCCCCTAATCCTTCTTTCTGTTAAAGTAACATACCCAGTTCCTGCAACCGTTCATCGTATCTGTTAGCCTCCAGCTCCCTAATCCTCTCAGTTGCTCTTCTCTGCACTTTCTAGAGTCTCAACATCTTTTTTACATCGTGGTGACCAAAACTGAGTGCAATATTCTGAGTGTGGCCTTACATTATAATTGCTACATTAGTATATATTAGTATATAATTAGTATATTACAATTAGAGATTGGACTGCCATTTGTCAGAAATGGTGTAGGGTCTCCCGCTTGGGTGCGGGGTTGGACTAGATGACCTACAAGACCCCTTCCAACTCTGATTATCTGTTATCTGTTAATAGTTATAATGTATTCTACTATATATCAATATTATGGTCCCAATTTCTACTGTAAGTTGAGGACTTTATTAAAGCAAAACTGCTGAAGATGTGCAAAAAGCCTTTCGGATCGTTGTGCCAAATGCAAGATAATGGAGAGAGGATAGGGAAATGCAGGTTATTTCTACATGGAAGCTGTTTTTTCAAATGCTGCTGCCTGTGATCGCTTATTTTATTCATAGAAACAATTTTTGATATCGAATATCAAAGATAGAATCTGAGATTCCCTGTCCCTCTCTGTTAGAGGGTGAATTCGGATTGGCACCTGTGCTGAAACACCTGGAAGGGTCCTTCTGTAGGTGAGGGTAGGTGGGTCTCTAGGAATGCTCAGATAGTCCTTGATTTACGATAATAACCAGGACCAGAATTTCTGCTGCTAAGCAAAGCAGTTGTTAAAGGGAGGGGAGCAGGTTGTTAATTGCAGTTCTTTAGTGGTCATTAAGTGAATCAGGGTTTCCCCCACTGATTTTGCCAACTGGGAAGGTTGCAAAGACCATTCCAGGACCCTGGAATGCTGCCACCATGATAAGAGCGTACTGGTTGCCAGTCAAAGTTTGATTATGTGACTTCAACGGCCATAAGTGTGAGGCTTGCTCATAAGTCACTTTTTTCAGTGCCTCTATAACTTCGAACAGTGACTAAACCAATGGTTGTAAGTTGAGGATTCTCTCTATTAATGTAACACTCCTGAAAGACATGCAAAAAGCCTTTTGGCTGGTTGTGCCAAATGCAATCTAACAGAGAAAGGGGAGGGAAATTTAGTGATTTATATACTGGGCAATATCGCAAATCTGCCTGAATCCAGACAAAAACTCTGCCCCTGTATAAACCCTCTTTTGCTTTAAAAAAAAGAGAGGTTAAAAGATTGGCATGAGTTAGACAATAAATCTTCCTTGCCTGCAGAAATTGTGAGTGTTCCAATTCTGGGAGTTTTTAAGAAGAGACTGCACAACCTTTTGTCTGAAATGGTATAAGGTTTCTTGCTTGAGAAGGGGGTTGGACTAGATGGCCTCCAATGTCCCACTCTTTTATTCTATTATTGTGTTGCTGGAATTGGGTATGTTTGGTTTAATGAAAAGAAGGACTAAGGGTGACATGATAGCAGTCTTCCAATATCTCAGGGGCTGCCCCAAAGAAAAGGGAGTCAAGCTATTCTCCAAAGCATCAGAAGGCAAGAGAAGAAGCAACGGGTGGAAACTAATCAAGGAGAGAAGCAACCTAGAACTAAGGAGAAATTTCCTGACTGGGAGAACAATTAATCAGTGGAATGATGTGCCACAATCAGTTGTGGGTGCTCCATCACTGGACGTTTTTAAGAGACTGGACAGCCATTTGTCTTTAGTGGTGTAGGGTTTCCTGCCTAAGCAGAGGGTTGGACTAGAAGACCTCCAAGGTCCCTTCCAACTCTATTTTTCTTTTCTTTTCTATTCCATTCCATCCCTCTCTATTCTATTCTATTCTATTTTCTTTTCTATTCTATTCTATTTTATTCTGTTCTGTTCTGTTCTATATATTTTACATTCTATTCTGTTCCATTCTATTCTTATTCTTTATTCTATACTTATTATTCTGTTCTATTCTATTCTATTCTATTCATACTCTATTCTTATTCCTTATGTATTCTTATTATTCTATTCTATTCTGTTCCATTCCATTCTATTCCATTCCATTCCATTCTATTCTATTCTATTCTATTCTATTCTTTCCTATTTCTATTCCTATTCTATTCTTCTACATATAAAATGAAAGAGGTGTTTCTACAAAGTTAAAAAGATGACCACAAACACTGCATAGAATAGATCTAGAAATATAAAACTCATCCCATTCCTTTCTTCTCTGCTTATAGGCTCCTCAGCAGGCCATAATATTTAGGGAAGATGACATCTGCATTGGCCACAAACCAAAGCCTGGTCTCTGTCCCAGAAATCCTGATCAGCACGGCTGTTTTCTGCCTCCTGCTCCTTCTCTTCAAAATCCGCCAACGGATCCCTGCAGGGTTAAGGAAGCTCCGAGGGCCGAGGGGGTATCCCTTTATTGGAAACATCTTGGACCTCGGGAAAAACCCTCACCTGGCTTTGACCGGGCTGAGCCAGAAGTATGGAGACATCATGCTCATTCACCTCGGTGCAAGGCCAGTTGTGGTGCTGAGTGGGTTGGAAACCATCAAGCAAGCTCTGGTGAAGCAAGGGAGCGACTTTTCCGGGCGTCCAGACCTCTACAGCTTCCAGTTCATTGGCGATGGCCAGACTTTTACCTTTGGTCGGAATTCCGAGGAAAGCTGGCGCGTTCGCCGAAGGCTGGCCCAGAACGCACTCAAGACCTTTGCGGGCTCCACCAGCCCAAACTCATCGACGTGCCTGTTGGAGGAACATGTCTCCAAAGAAGCGGAGTACCTGGTCACCAAGTTCCGAGATCTGATGAAGGAGAAGGAGAGCTTTGAGCCCTTCCAGTACGTGGTCATCTCCGTGGTCAATGTCATCTGCGCCATGTGTTTCGGCAAGCGTTACAACCACGAGGATCAGGAACTTTTGAAGATAGTGGACATCAACAACGATTTTGGGCTGGTTGCCGCCTCCGGAAATCCGGCTGATTTCTTCCCGATCCTCCAATATCTTCCTAGTCGCAGCATGGAGGCTTTCAAAGATCTCAACCGGAGATTCAACGTGCTGATGAAGAAGCTGGTGGAAGAACATTATGAGGGCTTTGACAAGGTGTGTCATTGGAGATTAGGAATATATATATATCTTTATATATATAAAATTCAGCTTTGTTCGGGGATTTTCCCACGTCATCATAAAATTTAAAAGCACAGCTATAATGACATCAGAAAATACCCAAACAAAAATAATACCCGAAGGAAGCTGAACAGCATATATGTAAGTACCTGCGAAAACTTAAGAAAACAAATATAGATAGATAGATAGATAGATAGATAGATAGATAGATAGATAGATAGATATAGATATAGATATAGATATATACACACATACACACAAGGCTTAGAGGGGAGCACTGGAAAGGGGTTATGTCTTGACTTGACTTGACTTTATTGTCATTGCATCTCGTATAACGAAATCAAACACCATCTTCAGTGCACATCATGACCATGACCATGAAAATAAACACAAACACACATCCTTCACACATTGAACCAGAAATCCCCAACACTGCACCAACAGCGCACTATACAGCAGAATTCAAAAGAGCTACTGCCCTGGGATAGAAGCTGTTTTTCAGCCTATTTGACCTTGTTTTTATTATTCTGTACAGTCTGCCAGATGGTAATGGTTCAAAAAAAAAGGGGGTTCCTTGACGCCTTAGAGAAGCTTTTCTCCTTTTTAAAAAAAAAATATTTATAAATTTTTATTGAACAAAAACATTAAAAACAATGAACATGATGTAATCATCCTGACCAACCTATTTGTCATACATATCTATTGTGGATAGCATGTAATACAAATTCACATAATATTTATACATTACAGCAATTTTTCATATTTCTAATGTACTATCTTAACATCCTTATCATATTTTAATTTTAAGTCCTTCTTTTTTTCCCACCATTGGTAAAATTTATCCCATACTTTATAGTATTCAGTCTCGTCCTTACTTTTTTATTTCCAATGTTAATTTATCCATTCCAACGCATGTCCATATCTTTTTAATTATCTCGGTTTGATCGGGAATTCCCTTAATTTTCCACTTTTGAGCATAAGCTAATCTTGCTGCCGTTGTGTTATTAGATACATTAGTTTCTTATTGTGTCTCTCTGAATTGATTCCCGGCAAAAAAAATTCTGATTTTTCTCAATCTCAGCAACTTCAGGAAATGTGGACTTCAAATCCCAGGATTCTGGCTGAGGAATTCTGGGAGTTGAAGTCCCTATATCTTCGTAAGTTGATCACTTCTTATTTACTGAGTTAACCACGATGGCCGAACATGCTAAGCAAAGCAAAGTAGGCACATCATGGCTTGATGTGATATATGAATTCCAGCACTGTGGTTTCAATAGGACCTGAGTCAGCAGAGTATGTGGACCCAGCCAATCCTGGCTTATTCAACAAACCACAGTTAACCAATACTCAGTGAGAATGATTCCTAATGACCTAGTTGCAGGAAAAAATGTTTGGCAATGTGGTCATCTAAATAAAAAGGTGGGTTCTTTGTGAAATTGGAAGTCGTGTGGGCTGTAAGTTGGGGGTCACATTTGTCCTTCTGGTCTGTATTGCAGAATAACATCCGAGATATCACGGACTCCCTCATCAGCTTCTGCCAGGATAAAAAACCAAACTTAAATGCCAACGATGCCCTGAAGGATAAGAACATTGTTGGTATCGTCAACGAACTCTTTGGAGCTGGTAAGAAACCCTTGTCCTAAAAGCCCTTTTCTCCTTCCCCATTTGCTGACCATTTCAGTACCATCCATTTAACAACAGACAGGTGTCAATGCATTTAAAGAAAATAAACCTTTGTAGCCATCAAGTCCCATCTCTGATTCATAAGTCCCCCAGTTGCGGAAGCTGGGTCCTATGGTTCCATGTTTCTCAGCCATTACTGTATCTTCCCTGGGTTTTTTGGTCAAGACATAATTGACAGATGGGAAGGGGATGATCTTCCTCATCTCCGGTAGTCTTGCATGTGATAATGACATTTTTAATTTGGGAGGGTATAATATATATAATAGAGTTCTCCAGATTTAATTTAACCCTATCATTTGGAGACTTTTGAGAAGGAGTAGTGCGATGGCCTAGAAGTGGAGCTCTCGCCTCACAATCAGGAGGCTGTGTGTTCAATCCTAGGTAGAGGCAGATAGTTCTCTCTCTGGGAACAATATCTGCTGAATAAAAACTCTGCATTGGCAACAGGAACGACATCCGGCCAGTAAACACGATCCATTCAGTTGCCCAGACTCCACCCTGCAAGGGATTATATGGGGTTGTTTAAAGAAGGTGATTTGGAGACCTTTGAGATCACCACTTGAAGTTGTGTGGATGTCTGGGAGATGACGTCCATATATTTTCAAGTGGCTAACGGTTGAGAAAACACTACTTTGCATGCTGTTTGATTAGGTGATTTCAGGCTAAAAAACTTTGGCAACTTGTAAAAATGATGCCATTCCCTCAAGCCACTTCCTGACCATGCTTGATTTGATTCTCCAAACTGAGCTAAGGCACGGGGGCTTAGCAAAATGTTTGAACCCGTGAAGCATCAAAGCCCTTGATGAGTTAGCATTAGGTATGGCTCACATGCGCATGGGTAAACAAAAGCATTTAACATCATCCAATCTGCAATTCTGTGTTTGATGCTTTTTTTCTTTTTGTGTCTGTGTAGGATTTGATACTGTCACTACTGCCCTGTCCTGGTGCCTTCTGTATCTGGTGACTTACCCAGAAATCCAGAAGAGAATTCAAGAAGAACTAGGTAAATTACAAATCTGTTGACTTTTAAAAAGTCCCTTTCCAAAAGCTTTCCATCCATCTCCTGTTGCTATCCATCTTCTGTTCTTATTTATTTACTTATTTGTATCCCATTCTTATTATTTTTACAAATAACCCAAGGTGGTGAATATATCCAGCACACCTCCTATTTGGGGATATTGGAGTGGGAGAGAGTGATTGGCCCAAAGTCACCCAGCTGTCTTTTGTGGGACTTGAACTCATCATCTCCTATTATTATTACCTTTATTGTCAGAGTGCAACATGTGTACAATGAGATTGGCTATTTTAAGTACCTTCACCAGTAGACCGAACTGGCTCTTATTTCTGTTTTTCTTCTGATCCACAGACCAAATCATTGGAAGAGAAAGGACCCCCAAGCAATCTGACCGTGCCATGCTGCCTTATTCTGAAGCTTTTATGTATGAGATGTTCAGACATTCGTCCTTCATTCCCTTCACAATCCCACATTGGTAAGATTGATTTGTCTGGAGAGTAACTTATGTTGGAAAATCATGTCGATGTGTTTTTAATTGTAAAACCAATAAAATTTGTTTTTTTTTTAAAAGAAAATCAGAGGTCACTATGACACAAAGGCAAGTGATCCAGGGTTATCTCAGATATCTTGAGTCTCACTTTCCAGAGAGTTTGAAACAAATATGTGGGAGAAGAGCAGGCGGAGTTAAGCTTGTCACCAGCTTAGAGTTGTTAGGTTGCCACCAATGATCCAAATCCCAGCCCTCTTGAATTCCCTTGACTCTTCTCTAAGCGCCAAATTAATATAGAACTTTAATTGACTAGATTCTTTTGTGCAGGCTGAAACATTAATTCTTGCGAACTGCAACTTCACATATAGTCCTGATCTTGTGGGTGAACTCAGCTCATTGTAGTAGATTTGTTGTGGATTTCAACAAACTGTGCCTTGGTGTGATGTATGAACACATCTCCAAGGTGACTCTAGAGTAGCAGAAAATATTATTAGTGACTAGCAGGAGATAGCAGTTTGTCAACGGCTAGGCTTGCTATGTGCATCACCTCCATGTTTTTAAAAGAAGTTTATTCAATCTTATCAAAAGAACTGACTGTATTCATGCGGTTCTATTAATAGTAGTCAGCCTGTTACCGCAAATATTTTCTTTCTCTTTAGCACCACTAGAGACACTGCACTGAATGGCTTCTACATTCCAAAAGATACCTGCGTGTTTGTGAACCAATGGCAGGTCAACCACGATCCGTAAGTATTGCCAAGAACAGCTCTCTGACTCCTTGCCAAGGCAAGCAATATAAAAAAATTCTACAAGCAATGGATTAAAATCTGGGTTGCTTTTAGGGCCATGTAGCGCCTTAGATGTCAGACATGGCTGCTTTAAAGAGCTGTAGTAAGGGCCTACTGCGATGGGTTCGGACTTGACTTTGCAACTAACAATAGTAAGGGCTAGTGTGACACTTTTGCACATTTAAAAAACCCACCTTTGTGGAATTGAATCAGACTTTTCACAGCCCCTGTAGTTAGTTGCAATTGTGGTTGTAAGTCAAACTTGAATATCCCCATATTGGGATTAAGTAATAGTAGCAAAAGTAACAAGGGCTTTAGAGGCTTCTTACAAGTCTTTAGGTGGGTGGATATGCTGTCTGATCCTTCCCATCTTTATTCTAGATTCAGGTTTTCCAGCTTTGGCAACTTCCAGGTTTGTGGATTTCAGTTCCCAGAATGCTCATCGATGGTCATTGCTGGCTATGGAATTCTGGGATTTGAAGTCCACATACCTGGAAATTTACATTTAGAGGAATTGCGGGCATATACTGTGTCAATTTAATTCAGATCATTTAACAGAACATCTATTCCTGAAGAGGTATGTGTTGGTACGCTCACAAAAGATCTACCTGATTGCCAAATCCATTTGGCAATTGGAAGATCTGGCTAAAAGTTGAGACTAGATGACATCTTTGCAAAACCTTACTAGGTTCTATATAGGTTATTAGAGAAGGAGCAGATTGGCAAATTTTGGAAGTCATATTCCACCCCACATGTAGTTACTTTAATTTGGCTAGGCGAAGGACATTTGAATGTGTGCTTTCTCCTAATCTGCTTTGAGAGTTTTGTAAAGAGATAACCTAGATCAGGGGTCTCCAACCTTGGCAACTTTAAGACCTGTGGACTTCAACTCCCAGAATTCCTCAGCCAGTTGGAGGTTGGAGATCCCTGACCAAGATGGTGCATTTGCTTTTTTATTTCTTCCCCAGGAAACTTTGGAACGAGCCTTCTGTTTTCAACCCAGACCGATTTCTAGCAACCGATGGGACAGGAATAAACCGAGCAGAGTGTGAAAAAGTTATGACTTTTGGCTTGGGCAAAAGGCAATGCATTGGACAGAACATCGCAAAATGGGAGGTGTTCCTGTTTCTGACGACTTTGGTGCAAAAACTGGAATTCACTCTGTCTGGCAGAGAGATGATGGATGCTACTCCCCAGTATGGCCTGACCATGAAATACAAGAAATGTGAACACTTCCAGGTTAAGCCCCGTTTCTAGCATGGGAAAACCAGAAAGAATGGAGACTGACCCTTGTCCAGAAAGGAGGAAGAGGGGTTACATATTCTGATAGGATTTGTTGTTTGGTTTGGAGTGGCTCAGCCAACCCCAACGATGTTATTAGCTTGCTGCAATATATATCTGGGGAATTTATATCTTGGGGATAATCTCATTAGGTCTTTTATTAATGCAAGAACATCCTTTGAATTATCTCGGAACATAAGTTGATCTAAACAGGTGCTGGATTTGAACCTTGGACAATCCTATGTATTTGTGACTGGACAATTCACACTGAATGGAAAGGTTTTTCCAATGTGGCATTATTTCATGAGGTTCTTGCCACAGGTGTAAAAACTATATAGCAGGCAGAGCTGAGAAACACAATGATGAATTGTTATAGCTGGGAAATCCTGCTGAAAAGGCATTTCTGAATTTCTGCGCTTCTATTGGAACGCAGACAGGATTTCCGTGTATAATATATACAGCAAATTCTTTGTATGTCAAAGGTAGAATCCTTCAGACTCATTGTCCATGTGCAAGAGGAATGTTATCAACACATCTAGGTACACCAAACTAAGTAGCCATCCATATGTGCAAATTCCAGTTCTCCTTCTAAGATGCTCAGCCATACAAAATAAAGAAGATGGGTTGTTGTTGTTGTTTTGCAAGGAATAGCATCTGGAACTTTGCAAATAACAGGGAGAGAAGCAGAGTCTAAATCAGGGGTCTCCAACCTTGGCAACTTTAAGACTTGTGGACTTCAACTCCACAAGGTTGGAGACCCCCTGATCTAAATCTTTGCAAGAGGCCAGAAATGCAACCTGCATCTATATATTTGCAAGAGAACGGGGTGGGGTGGGGTGGAAGTAGAATTTTGCAAGGTGAGATGGGTGGAATCTGGATCTTGATCTTGGCAAAGTAACAAGATCTGGGCCTAGATGTTGGCGTAGGGACGTTCTGGTCTAGATCTCTACAAAGTGACAGGGATGGGATCTAAATCATTGCAAGATTACAGGGAAGGAATCGATCTGGAAAGTAGGCAGGATGGTGCTACCTAAAACTTATCATGCACTTGTCTTTATTGGCCATTTGTATCATGACTTTGAACTTGCCACTGTCTCTTATCGTAATCTACCTCGCAGGCTTTCTTGTAGAAGAAATAATATGTATATACTCCTTGGCATTCTTAGAGGAAAACTGAAATTAAAATATGACAAAAATGAACTAAACATAGCATTTTAAGTGTGACAACTAGGGAATTATGCTTGATAAAGGTGCTTTGAATTATTAAACGCACTTTATGTCTCAATTATCTGCCTAAGAGGCACTGATTCTGCTGAAGTGTATGTCAAATTCTAGCATACAGATTAAAATTTATGGGAACCCAGAAGGTCTCTATGAAGCATTGTATATATTGTAAAACTAAAAATAAAAAATGGCTTTCTATGAGATGGTTTTCGAGTTTGTCAATTGCTCTTTTAAAGGAAAACCAGATAATATTTTAAAGGAATACAAGCCTTTAGAAAAACAGTAATAAAAAATGACAACCTAATGCTTTTCTGAATAACATGTTGGGGATTTAGAGTTACACATTCTTACGGATTTTGCTACATTATGAGAGTTTTGACATTACGACATTTCAAGATCTGGGTTATGATCTAGTTAGCTCACTATTTCTCAACCTTAGCAACTCTGAAGACCCCTAAACTTCCACGCCCTCGGCAGTTATAAAAATAGAGTAACATAAATGAATACAACTCCCATAAGTCCCCAACTAGGGGGATTCTGGGAGTTTAAGTCCAACGCCTCTTAAAAGTATGCAAGGTGAGGAATTCTGGGAATTGGAGTCCTGACAACTTTTAAGGTTGAGAAATATCCACCGAGCTTCCCTAAGCGTCCCCAAATATCGCCAATGCGCATGCCCAACACTCGGCCCGAGCATTTTCTACCTGCCTCTCACGCATGCGCCCTCCGAGTACTTTCCCACGAAGACCATCGCCTCTGCGTCTCATCCCTAGAGAGCCTTAAAAGCGAGGCGGAAGCGGAAGTGATGCCTGCTTCCCCTGCTGGGCGACATTTCCGGAGCGAAGGCGTCTGAAGAGAAGAGTCGAGCGAGGCGAAGACTGAAGTCCGCGGTTCGTCGGCTGCTCGTCCCAGGTGTGGAAGCGGTCGCGGGGAGGCCTGTGCCGGGCCCGCCGGCGTCCATCTCCGCCGTTCCGAGGGCCAGGGCCGCGGCTGCTCCGCCGCTCCCCCGCCTGGAGGGCTGTTCAGGCAGAGGCGCGAGGGGAGCGGCCACGCCCCCCTTGGGAGGGGAGTGACGTCACTCCATCCCCCCTCCCTTCCCCCAGTTCAGTACATGGGCCAGAATGAAGAGGTTGGGGTCCCCGAAAGGCGAAGACCTGGGTTCGAGTCTCACCTTTGCCATGATGATCGGGTGTGTGTTTGTGTGTATCCCCCTCCCCCTTAAAAGGGAACTTACTTAGGGGAGTCCCCCCAAGTTCAATGGGGGAGCCTCTCCCCTCCCCATTTTATCCTCCCCCTGATGGATGGAGAAGGGGACTGTCCGAAAGGGTTCGCTGGGCTTCCAGCACAGGCTTTGAACCTGCAACCTCAGCCAGTTTCACACGTGTGGACAACAGATCCCAGAATCCCCAGCCAGTACGCCTTTGTCCACCTGCCCATCTGTCGGATAGGTAGACTGGTAGGTGGACAGATAGGTGGACAGACAGATAGGTTGATGGACAGATAGGCAGGCGGACAGATAGGCGGACGGACAGACAGGTGGACGGACAGATAGGTTTATGGACAGGTAGGTTGATGGACAGATAGGCAGGCGGACAGATAGGTTGATGGACAGATAGGCGGACGGACAGATAGGTGGACGGACAGATAGGTGGACGGACAGATAGGTTGATGGACAGATAGGTTGACGGACAGATAGGCGGACGGACAGATAGGGTGATGGACAGATAGGGTGATGGACAGATAGGTTTATGGACAGGTAGGTTGATGGACAGATAGGCGGACGGACAGATAGGTTGATGGACGTACAAAAGCGACTGGTGGGCAGACAGAACGGACCACTAAACCCATTGAATAACTTTAGGCAATTGCTCTTGCTTAACCTGATCTACGGGCCAGGCTGTTTGGTAGTGGATTAAAAAAAAAAAGATTTAATCCTTACAAAGTATCTCAAGGATTATTTCAGGAGCCCTTGGTGCCTTCTGAGCCTAGTTGTTCGCTTGTGGGCATTTCATCGCCCAATGTCATCAGTGCAACAAAGCTCAGAGAGTATCAAGGGCCCTCCAGTCCTCCTCCTCCTCTACTCCACAAACCCCACTCCCTCCTAGCACTGAGGATGTTCCCTAGAGGGGTAATGAAATGTCTGCAAGAAAATCACCAAGTTCAGAGATCACCAAGGACAGAGCAGTTCTCCTCCTCCTCCTCCTCCTCTCTCCACAAACCCTACTCCCTCCTAGCACTGATGATGTTCCCTAGTTGGGTAATGAAACGTCCATAAGAAAAAGACCAAGCTCAGAGAGCGTCAAAGATTCCACGGTTCAACCCTGAGCTAAAATATGCTCCTCTGGTGCAATATATGTTAGTTCATCACCCCTTTGATTGTTTTGCAGCAATCACGGGAATCATGGCTACGGATTGGCTCGGAAGCATTGTCTCGATCAGTTGTGGAGACAGTTTGGGAGTGTACCAGGGAAGAGTGTCTGCTGTGAATCAAGCCAGCCAGACAATTTCACTCACGCGACCTTTCCATAACGGAGTCAAGTGTTTGGTGCCAGAGGTTACCTTCAGGTAAATGCTCCTCTTTGACTCTTCATTGAGGCTTGAAAACTGTTGTAGTTTGTTTTTTTTTTATGAAAACACACATTGCAGGAAGCATTACAGATTTATGGTGCACATTGTTTATGTTTCATTTTTTTTCAGGGCTTCTAGCTGATGTCAAATTGAGTTGCTGTCTTTTTTTTTTTTTATTTGTGCAATGTGTGTTTATAAGGGAGGTGGGTTGTTTGGAAACCCAGCAGCCTGGAAGTCTGTCCATGCTTACAAAAAGGAGCTACAGGAGCATCTGCTCCTTGTTGCAGGAGCATCTGAACATCATTTACAACTCGTAATCTCAGAGAAAAGATTTCACAAACTTGCCACTTTTTTTTCCTCCACTTACCACATTTATATTTTGGGAAAGGTTCTTCTGGCAGTGTAGTTTCTGATGGTTAAACTATGAACAAGGGTGATGTATGTTCCTATATAGCACTCTTTCCCCAACCTGAAGCCCTCAAGATGTGTAGCTCTTCCTTTTCTACCCCACGCGGGCTAGCAGGATGCGATGAGAGGCAAGCACTCTGGCCAGTTAACCTCATCTCTGGTCCTCTCCCCCCTGTTTAGGGCTGGGGATATTACTGAGCTGAAGATCCTGGAGATTCCAGGCCTTGGTGATAACGGACAATGTGGAGACTTCCAGCACCCCGACCTTGGCATTCCTGTTCTCGAGTGCCCAGGTGGTGCCACTCAGAATGGCACTGGCAAATTGCTGAAGAAGCCTAGCAGTGCTCCGCAGAACATCCCCAGGAGAACGGACGTGAAGGCCCAAGAGGTTGCTCTTTCTCCCCAGCTGCATCCCTGTTCGAAAAGCTACATGGACCGACACATGGAATCCTTGAACCCATCCAAAAACTTCCGCCGCAGGCACAACTCGTGTGAGTCTTTCTTAGGATTTCATTCCATGGTTCCACCTTGGTGTGGCTGTGGTTACAGTCTGTTGTTCTGCCTGGTTTCTGTATGACAGAGGCCCCCAACCATTGGGGCACCATGGACTGGTTGTTGTGGCTGGTTGGCCGCCGGCCCCTCCAGGAGTCAAAGCAGAGGAGAAGGTGTGGGAGTCAGGGTCAGCATCAGGGCAACCCGAGAGCCCCAAGGAGGAAGAGGGAATGGAGCTGGCAGAGAGAGAGAGGTGGAGCCTGGGCTTTCCGTCAGCCCTCAGAGGGAAGTCAACAGCCCCTAGGTCTGGAGGTGACTGATGAGGAAGAGGAGGAACAGCTGGGTCCAGTGCCTGACACGTGGATGCGCAGAAGGCAGAGGAGAGGAGAGCAGTGGAAATCTATGGGCGGGTCCTTGGGATGGAAGAGCCAGATCTGGAGGTGGCTGATGAGGAAGAGGAGGAACAGCTGGGTCCAGTGCCTGACACGCGGATGTGCAGAAGGCAGAGGAGAGGAGAGCAGTGGAAATCTATGGGCTGGTCCTTCGGATGGAAGAGCCATTGCTGCTAGCGAAGCCCCCCACCCGAGCTCTGGGGATAAAAGGAAGGGGGTGGAGATGAATAGATGTGACAGATGAGTATTCATCTCCTGGTAACCTGGACTTATTAGCCTGCAGTGAGAGAGAAACATTTTTCCAGGGCTGCTGGCACTCCTAATAAAAGAATCATGGAGTCAACTTCAGAGGGTTTGCTGTGTTTGGGGAGCTGGGTCAGAACACCGGTTCCATGGAGAGAGGCTTTTCTGTGGACCGGAAGGGGCGTGGTTTCGGGGACTGCCAGCATCCCACAGATGGGGCTTCGCTTGTTTCCACGGCCTGCTTTCTGGGACTTGGGGGGGGGGAGGGGGGCTGCCTTTGGCTCTTTCCTCGAAAGCAAACCCTGGGCTCTTCTGACCTATGTCCTCTTCCCTCCCAGGGTCGTCCAGTAGCCGTCATCCCAACCAAGCGACCCCCAAAAAAAGCGGCCTGAAGAACGGCCAGATGAAGAGCAAGGACGATGAATGCTTTGGAGACGACATCGAAGAGATCCCGGATACCGATTTTGACTTCGAGGGCAACCTGGCCCTCTTTGACAAGGCCGCAGTGTTTGAAGAGATAGAAACCTACGAGAGGAAGGGCGGGACCCGCTCCCGGGGCACACCCAACGAGAAGGCGGCTGCCCGCTACCGCCATGACGAGAACATCCTGGAGTCTGAGCCCATCGTCTACCGGAGGATCACCGTCCCCCAGGCGAGCAAAGAGTTCTGCACAGGTAGGTTGGTATTTTCACACAGTCACAGGTAGTCCTTGACTTAACAGCGGTTTATTGAGTGACTGCTCAAAGTCAAAAATTGATTTATGACCACTTTTCACAATTTCCAGCCGTTGTAGCATCCCCGTCATGTGATCACAGGCACTTGGCAACTGGCTCATATTTATGATGGGGTGACGTGACAAGGAAAGCCACGGAGAACCCAGAACCATCTTGGTAACTTTAACAACTACAGTGCTTCGCTTAACAATGGCAAGGAAGGTCGTAACATGGGGGCAAATCTTGCCCAATGACTGTCTCGCTTAGCAACAGACGTTTTGGCTAAACTGAGGTGGTAAGTCGAGAGCTTCCTGTAAACCTTAGGGTGGTGCTTTGAAAAGGAAGTTCGAAGACCAAAGGTGGCTAGTCTCAGTCTCCTTCAGATGTTCTCCCCAAAGGAGCGATTGGAGGAAGCGGATGTGTCCGGCCACCACTGGCCCTCTCCTCTGAATGGTGGCCCAGTTGCCTTCAGCAGATCCGATTAGGTCTCACAGCAGAGCTGTGATTCTCGTGTGACTCGTTCCAATGGAGAGAGACCGCAGCCCAACAGAGGGAAAAGTGGTTTGAATAGAATTCTTTATTGGCCAAGTGTGATTGGACACACAAGGAATTTGTCTTTGGTGCAAATGCTCTCAATGTACACAAAAGAAAAGATACATTCGTGAAGAATCATCAGGTGCAACACTTAATAATAGTAATAGGGTACAATAAGAATAGACTAGAAATAGAAATAATAGAATAGAATAAGAATAGAATTCTTTACTGACCAAGTTTGATTGGACACACAAGGAATTTGTCTTGGTGGAAATGCTCTCAGTGTACACAAAAGAAAAGATACATTCATCAAGAGTCAAGAATCATCAGGTACAACACTTCATGATAGTCATAGGGTACAATGAGCAATAAAATCATATTAGGAAACAGTCAATGTCAATTGTAAGGATACAAGTGACAAAGTCATGCAGTCACAAGTGGGAGAGGATGGGTGATAAGGAGTAATGAGAAGATTAATAGTGATAGTACTGCAGACTTTGTAAATAGTTGGACAGTGTGGAGGGACTTATTTGTTTAGCAGAGTGATGGTGTTTGGGAAAAAACTGTTCTTGTGTCTAGTTGTTCTGGTGTGCAGGGCTCTGTAGCGTCGTTTTGAGGGAAGGAGTGGAAACAGTTTATGTCCAGGATGTGAGGGGTCTGTAGATATTTCCACAACCCCCTTTTTGACTCGTGCAGGATACAGGTCCTCCATGGAAGGCAGGTAGGTAGCCATTGTTTTTTCTGCAGTCCTAATTATCCCCTGAAGTCTGTGTCTGTCCTGTTGGGTTACAGAACCAAACCAGACAGTTATAGAGATGCAGATGACAGACTCAATCATTCCTCAGTAGAATTGGATCAGCACCTCCTTGGGCAGGCAAAAAAGCCTATTGGGGTTGCAGGCAACCAAGCGAAGCCAGCAGTTGTCATAAGGCATGGAGCAAACGGGGACAGGATTTGGCATAAATGGGAATTAAACGAAGCGTAATGGCCTCCTTCGGTGCCCCTCACAAAGCTGTGTCGGCAGCATCTACCTTGGAGTTGGCAACCCCGGCAATACCATATCCCATCCTAAGCTTATTTGTTCTCCTCTTTGATCTCCCAGCCCTGGTGTAATTTAAATCTGGCTCTGGGCCAGCCTCCGGTTGCAGCTCCGTAATTACACATTTTGTTTTCCTCCAGCTTTACACGCTACCTTTTTTTTTTTTTTTTTACATTGCCGCCGCCTTTACTGAGTTTATTTAAGCCCGTCTGGTTGTGATAAGCTGGTCCAACTGGTTGCCCTTGCGTGAGGGAGAAGCAGGGAAGGGAATCCTCTGGGTTCTCCCACGCCCCCATCCGAGAGCAATGAATGCAGCCTTGTCCTTGCGTGCAACAGGGCTGTGTAATTGCACACCTTATCTTACCTTTTCCCAACGAGATTCCCCTTACATGAAGGGCCTAAGTAGCCAAGAGCTGCGAAGGCACGCAAGGCCAACAAAAGGAGGGTGTTGAAAGGCCTGTTTTCCCTGGAAAGTAGCCCAACCCTGCACACCCTCACCATTCACCACCTCCGGGGCTCAAAGGCAGTGCAGGTAGTCCTCAGGTTACACCCAGTTGCTTAGCGCTTGCTTACTTCCCAAACTCTGCTCAGGGCAAACGGTGGGCTTGCATATAAAAGCCCCGTGTTCACAGCATAACAAGAGTTGGAAGGGCCTTTGGAGGTTTTCTAGTCCAGTCCCCAGCTTGAGCTGTTAGGAATGATAGTCACCTAACAGTTGGGTTGGCAATATATAACCAAGGATAGTCATTTAATACTGTTGTATCTTTAAGAGAATGCTGTACTTGTGATTGGCTGAGGTTGCTCCAACGGCCATGAGATGGAGCCAGAAACCTGGTTTGTTCTTCTTGCATTTTCCTTTTTGCCCGTTCTGCTTGGATTGCTGTGAGTCTTGCAACTGTTCACAAACTCTATTTACTGAATTTTGTTTATGATACTGGACTTCGTTTTTGGATTGTCCCTGGACTGATACTAACTGCTTTGACTGTATATGATTTGGACTGTTTGTTGGACTTTGTTTACCCGTTTACTAGAAGTAAAACCTACATTTTACTATTCAGTGTATCTGTATGCTGGTGTGTTATTCATTACCACTCTCATTATGTTTCCTTGAGTGCACTCATTCTCCTAATGGGGAATACCTCAACAGGAGACCCTCTGCTAGTGGTAGTTAACCTTTTCGGCACGGAGTGTGGAAACAGGAGCACGCACACACTAAACAGGAACCAAGTGCTGAAATACCTGCTGAAAACCCACTGACAAGAAATCCCTCCTTAATTCCAGGTTGCTTCTCTCCTTGATTAGTTTCCATCCATTGTTTCTTGTCCTGCCTTCAGGTGCTTTGGA
>BHFT01035327.1:0-15053 GCA_004320025.1 Laticauda laticaudata | reverse complement strand
AAAAGCACTACAATGACGTGGGATAATACCCGAAGGAAGCTGAACTGCATTCATATATACATATATATATATATATATGCTGTTCAGCTTCGTTCGGGTATTATTCATTCATATATACTGTATATTTGTTTGCCCTGGAAAAATCCACCCAGAAGCCACAGCTGGTCTAGACTGCTGAATTGAATTTCTTTTATTCTTGCAAAACATCAAGTAAATTAAACGACACACCGTTTTTAATGCCGAGGTTGGCTCCCAGACCTTTCGTTCTTCTTGGATTATGGTCTTTGGCAACTACCCTAAAAGAGGGTCTCTCCTTGTGTATACTGTACACGTACACATTCGACCAAAGTTTATGTCCCACAAGAATTGCAGAATCATGGCTTGCAAAAAAAAAACCACCCCAGCTTTTGGGGCGTTTTTGCACAGACGATTGGATTTTGGTGCAGGGAGTGAGGGATCTGCTTTTGCCCTTTGGCCAAGCTGAATGGGACCTTCAACTCAAGAGTGAATTCAAAGCCTTCTTTTAAATGCTTTCTTCCAGCATATTGGAGGAGAAGGGAAACAAAATGACAACCAAAAGCTTCTGTGTATTGATTCTGGTGCAAGCTGTAGCCATCTGCCATCTGTTACCCAAACAAGACAGAAAATCAATTTTTTCCCGACAGGTTCGAGTGGGTCTTTTTTTTTTTTCTAAAAAATAAAATAAAAAGAGGTCAGTGGGATTATTTGTCTTGGAACTGGGGGTAGGGTGAGGGTGACAGATGATGAGTCAACTGTTTCCTTCGGCAGGGCCCTCCTTTCTTCTCGGAAACAGAAGAAGAGGTTGCAAAAGGAGGCATCTTGGTTTATGCCCAGACGAGGGATGTTCTGCTGATCCTTTGAGACAAACATACACAGACATGGGGAAGATAATAAGTCTCCGTGCACAGATGCCTGAACTTCATTAAGGACAATCAAGACCAGAATGCTGTGTGTGTCTGGTTGTTGAACCTCCTGCTAGAGAGACATGATTTCTGGAAGGTATTAACCATCATCCCAGTGAGAAAAATCTTGAGGAGACACTTGTTTAGTCACAAGGACTATTGGGAATAAATATCAGCTCTCCTTTCCTCTTATATATCTATATCTAATCTAATATGTACATCTATATATCTATATCTATCTATCTTTCTATCTCTATCATCTATCTATATCTATCTCTCTGTTTATCTCTATCTATCAGCTCTATATCTACTGTCTGTCTGTCTATCTATCTATCTGTTTATCGATCTATCTATCTATCTATCTATCTATCTCTATCATTCTATCTATCTATCTATCTATCTATCTATCTATCTATCTATCTATCTATCTATCTATCTATCTATGATAGAGTTGGCTAGGTTAGAACAAGATCTGAACTGCAAACCCCCCTAAAACCACCAGGGGGCAACGAAGAGACACACGACATTCTCCCCTCTCTGGGTCGCCCTCTAGCAGCCCTTGCTGATTTTGCAGCTCAGATCAGGGTTGCCTTGTTCTCAGAGCCTCAGATTTATTCCACCTTATTTATTTTCCCAAAGCTTATTGATGGCTCCGTCAAAGCCCGACTGGTTTCCTGGAAAAGTCAGATGCAGCATTTCATGGCAACTTAGGACTCTGTCTGCAAAGATAAATGGCCACAATGTGATACACACACACACACACACACACACACACACAAACACACAAATCTCCAGCATCTCCTGCCTCGTTCCAGCCTGGAAAATTGCTTTTGTTTCGCTTCTCACCCAACAAGCTTCTCCAACTTCTCTCAAAAGTTTCTTCAGCTTTTCTCCGAGCTGAAGAAGCTTCCTGGATGAGAATCTCTATAGATTTCCCACCACCTTCCCCACTGACTTTGCTTACGGAAAGGAACAATCGTAAAACACGATTGTGTGACCACCAGGCAACTGTGATGGCCACCAGCACAAGGACAGGTCATCGCTGCCTCTGATTCAGGCATGTTCAAACTGACCGAGTATAATTTCTAATCGACCGGATGGCCATTAAATGAGGAAAAACCCTCCTATAACCAGGGTAAGGAAGATGCTCCACATTCTCTCCTTGCTCAGGCTGGCCAGAGTTCCATTTCTCAAATCGGGGTCTCCCCCTCAACCATCATGCTTTCTCAAGAACTTCTGAAGGCCACCTGCAATTTGCAGCTGCTGCCTGAAGATGGCAAAACAATCCCATATTCTTAATTTCATGTAAATCACAGTGTGTGCGCTTGTGGTGAAGAGGGGAAGATCTGTTTCAGCAAATGGAGAAGACTTGCAATTAGGAGTATTCATTATTGTTATTATTATTATTATTATTATTATTATTATTTGCAAACCTTAGAATGCCTAAAGATGCCCTAAGGATTGTGGTTTTTACCAGGCTGTTTTCCTAGAAAGAGAAGCCAAGAAACTCCAAAGTCTGAGAGCAAAAAGACAGAAGGGGCACCTTGTCCAGGCGCTGCAGTGGCTTTCTGAACCCGGGTGCAAAATGCAGAGACCAAATTGCCTTCCATTGCAGTCCCCTCTTTGGCTGTAATATCCTGACCCTGTTTGTCGCCTTTTTATCTTTTTTTGTTTTTACCATCTTGCCCTGATGACTCCATTTTGAGGTTTGTCAGCGAGGCATGTGAGAGGCGTAATTATTATTCCGTGGATTAAATCGGTGGTGTAAATTATTAAAGACCTAATTCATAAAGGCATTACATATACCATATGCAGGGTTTTTTTCCCCCTCTCTCTTTCTTGCTCCTGGTGGCATCCACTCAGTTTTGTAGAAGTCACTTCTTGCTGGACCTTGTAGCAAGCAAGGAAAGGATCTGGGCTGTTAAGATGATTTCAAAGGTTTCCTAAGAATTAAAATTTCTCACTTTTATCTCATGGAGTGAACCTGCAGATCCTGAGATCTCCCCTTGACAGGCATGTGAAGGATTGCTTTCTTATCTCTGGTTGAAGCAGGATGCAAATCTTCTTGCTGAAAATAAGCCAGCTTTCTTGCATGTAGAAAACTAGCAAACCCAACCTCCTCATTTTCCTTTCAAATGCTGTTGTCAGTTGTGAAGTCATGTCTGACCCATCGTGACCCCATGGACAATGTTGACCCCAGGTCTTCCTGTCCTCTACTATCTTATGGAGTCCATTTAAGCTCATGCCAACTGCTTTGGGGACTCCATCCAGCCACCTCCGTTACAGGAACTGGGCCTGGCTAGTCTAGTGAAGAGAAGTCTTCCAATATTGGAGGGGCTGCAACAGAGAGGAGGAGGGGGTCCAAGGCACCTGAAGACCAGACAAGGGAATAATGGATGGAAACTGAACAAGGAGAGATTCAACCAGGAAGAGAAACATTCTGACAGTGAGAACAATCAACCAATGGAATGGACCTCGGAAGTTGTGGGAGTTTCCTCACTTGAGATCTTCAAGAAGAGATTGGACTGCCATTTGTCAGAAATGGTGTAGGGTCTCCCGCTTGGGTGGGGGTTGGACTAGATGGTCCTACAAGGTCCCTTCCAACTCTGATTATCTGTTATATCTCCGTCTTCCACTTCTTCCTTTGCCCTCAATCCCAGCATTCGGCTCTTCTCCAGGGAGTCCTTCCTGCTCATGAGGTGGCCAAAGTCTTTGAGTTCCATCTTCAGGATATGGCCTTCTGAAGAGCAGTCAGGGATGATCTCCTCTGGGACTGACTGTTTGGATGGCCTTGCAGTCCAAGGGACTCACAGGAGTCTTTTTCTCCAGTCCCAGAGTTCAAAGGCCTCCATTCTTTGGCGCTCAGCCTTCCTTGTGGTCCAACTTTCATAGCCATACATTGCAACTGGGAAAACCACAGCCTTGACTATACTTTGAAATGCTAGCAAACATAAATAAGGGGAATACGCAAATGTTACATTGCATGATTTTTGAAGACTGGCCTATCATTGGCTTGGAGATCTTCTACTCTACTCACTGGCCAGGATAGGAATTTCCCGGATCCTCTGGGATCAATGTCTGTTCAATCTTGGCTTCAAAACCTCCAATGATGGAGTTTCTATGACTCCAGGAGGTAGGCAGTTCCCCTGCTCATACAATCAGTTGACTACCTATTTGGAAAAAAGCCAAACCCAGATCAGGCGGGACTAGAATTCCCAATCTCCCAGTTTCTAGCTTGATGCCTTAACCATTACACCCAACTGGCTCTATAAACTCTGGTTTATAGATGCAGGAGACTGGGTTAACCTCTCTTGGTATGTCAACCCCCCCAAAAACGTGACAGACATCCATTCTATCCATCCAAGATAGATTCCAGATCACATTAGAGGTGACTTTTGACAAGTTCACTTACTGATCATTTGAAGTTACAAGGGCCCTGAAAAGTCACTTACGCCCATTTTTCACACTTATGACCATTGCAGCATCCCAAGAGTCATGCAATTTATTCAGTTGTTGACCATTGACTCATTTATGATGGTTTCTATGTCCCTTTGGTGACCTTCTAAGAAGCTAAGTCAATGGAGAAAACAGTCACTAATAACCATGTTATTCATCTAACAGTGATTCACTTAAGAAATGTGGCCCTCCAAAAAGTCATAAAATCGGGCAAAACTCACTCAACTAATTTCTCACTCAGCAACATCAATTCTGGGCTGAATTGTGGCTGTAAATTGAAGCCTAGCTGTATCTGATTCTGGAAATTGAAGGTCACAATGGAACGTATTCCCTGACTTGTTAGTCAAATGAAGACAAAAGTAGAAGGGTGTTCCTTTCTCAAAAACACCGCATACCCTCCCAAGACCGTTGAACTCCTTGAGTTAGAAACCCTGGCCAGCACAACAGTAGATCCACTCTGAGTAGGTCTATGGAGATTCTCCATCATTCAGGTCATGGTTGTCCCAAAGGTGTTTTATCAAGAGGCAGCTGTTGAGCCTGTCAGCTCCAAATATGCCTCACAGCAAGTCAGCTGGCCAGGTCACCTTGTCTTTGCTGTTGCTGGATCTGTATTTCTGCTTGTGTGCTGGCAGATGGCTTTGGAATGTCTCAGCAGAGCTGAGGATGGATTCTGCAACAACCGCGGGGCTGCAGGATGGATTCTGCAACAACCGCGGGGCTGCTGGAACTGGCTCTTTTCATGTATTGATGTGGTGCATATTGTTAAAGGGTAATTAAGATTTCGGTTAAACATGGTGGCACCAGGTGGGCATCAGTTGGAATAGGGTAGGGATGTAGACATGTTATAGGGTTAGTAGCATTTAGGGGTAATGGGTTAGGCAGGGCCAGAATTAGAACTGCATATAGGCGGTGGGGTAGGGTGTGTCTCACGATAATGGTCATAACAGGAAAAGGAGCAAACTCAAACCCAACTCTGACCTTGCCTGGTTTTTAGCCATTCTTGCCTGATTAGAGTATTTGTTGTTTGATGCTGTGTTGAATAAACCATCATTGTCCTAAAGAGGAGCTGGAGTTTGGATTCACTTAGACAAATCTTCAATACTCAAGGACTGGCTGAAAGCAACTGGACTTCGTTTTTTTCTTTGAAGAGGTTTCGCTTCTCATCCCAGAAGCTTCTCTAGCCCTGAGAGCAGAAGCAGCTTCCAAGAGAAGCTGAAGAAGCCTCTCGGAACAAGAAGCAGTTGCTTCTTGGGGGGGTGGGGAAACACTTGGGACAAGTCAGGCCTTCCCCTTTACTTCGCTTCTGTGTCCCATGACCAACTACCGGAAGGAGCCAATTGGGGGAAAGAGAAGAAAAAAACGCCACGAGAATTGAAACACGAGACAAAAAGGCACATTTTAATATTTACAAAGCATAGCATTTGGGCCAGGAACGCATCCCACACATCTAAATAATGAATTTCTCTGCTCCCTTTCTTGGGTCACCCTAGGCCTAGACCTTTGCAAATGGCGGCTCGCACCCCCACCCTACCCCGTTTTAAGTATTCCTCTCAACTTTTGATATATTTTGTTTTTCAAGTATAGTAAGATTCAAATTTGCATAGTGACTGATCAGCAAACCCGCTCTCCCGTTTCTCTCTGATCCACGGCCCCGTTCCCGATCCATTCTCGCTTGTGCCGCTCTAGCTGCGGCTCAAGAATAATAAAACCTCCCGTTTTAAAAGCAGGAACTCTTAGAATATTGTCAAGAAGTTTTAAAAATGTAATACTGTTTATTTTTGCTTCAAAAACATTTTTCAGCATTCTAAACATACAAAAAAAAAAAAAACANAAAAAAAAAAAAAACCAACATAAATGTTTGTTGCAAATTTTTCTTTTCCTTTTTCCCATTTCTTTCTTTCTTTTTTTTTAAGTACAAAGGCGTTTTCGAACTTCCCTTTGAAAAGCTGACTGTGGAAGGAGACTTTTTGACAGCTCTGGTTGAAAAACGACCCCACTTTCAACAAAAAGAAAAAAAGAAAAGAAAAAAAGAAAGGAATCCATAACAATTTCTTGTTTTTATCTCATGCCAGCTGAATTCCCCCCCTCCCCTTCTTTCACAACTAAGAATGGCCGCAGAAATGCTATTTCACTATATACAGAAAGACAACTTTTAAGCTAAATGTACGCTCACTGTAGTGTAAATTAGATCTACTTTCGTGGTGCACGCTTTGACACATGGCCTTTCCTGGAGAGGAGGGGGAAAAACACACAATAAAGAGGCTTTTTTCCCCCAACAACCCCTTAAAAGCCTTCCCCCCCCTCTTCTCAGGGAGGAGGGTCAATCAAAGCATGAACTACAAGAATTTGTCTAGTTTTTACAAACTATAGATATGTACAGTTTATAACCCAGGATTTTTTCTAGCCAATAACCATATAGTTAACACCACCTTAAACAAATTAAAAAATAAGATGCTTGAAACATTTTTTAAATGCTTTTTGTTACACCGACAGGAAAAAAGTGCACAGAGTTAGGAGAACACAAGAGTTTCCATTTTGTTTCCATTTTGTTTTTAAAAATGTTTGGAAATATGTACAACTTTGTTACACAGGTGGGAGCCCGGGAAAGGGTCCCTAGCTACTGAATGTAAACCAGGTTAAACAATGGTTGTTGTTTGTTGTTTTTCCCTGTTTTTGTTTCTGCAATTTTATTCCCCCCCCCCCGAGAGCGCTTTTATTGATGGGACTTCTCCCCCCCTCCCCAAAAAAAAGAAAGGAAAAAAAAAAGGCTACAGTATATTGTGATCAAGAAAACCAAATTTTGGGTGGTAAATCTTAATAAAGGACAAATAAGGCACCATCTCAAGTGAGAGGTGCTGGATTTTGTGTGTGTGTGTTTCTCTTTTCCAAATGGTGTTTCCCCTACTCTATGGTATTCACATGGAAACAAAGATTATACAGTTTCTCATTCATCGTCTTCCTCCTCCTCCTCCTCCTCGTCTTCCTCATCTTCTTCATCTTCTTCCTCCTCTACTTTTTTCCGGGCGGCCGCGGCGGTTTTGGCTGCTGCGCTTTTCGCGCCGTCGAACTTGCCTTTTGATTTATAATCTGCAACATCCTGCAAATATTCAAAACAAGAGAAAGTTTAGTTTGCCTTCTTCTGCAGCAACAACATGGTGACAACTGGAATTCTGGCTGCTTTAGGTCCAAAAATTAAACCTGGGTTTAAATGGCCAAGACCGAACTGTGGCTGGTTTATCTTCAAACTTTATTCGATGCTTTAAAACTGGCTGAATTTGGAAAAAGGAGGACACTGTGATTCCCACAAATGGACGAATGGTTGCAAAAATGGAGTTTGTACTTGAGGTTTATTAGAATTCAGAATGGAATTGGAGCTGGGAGGGACCTTGGAGGTCTTCTAGTCCAGACCCCTGCTCAAGCAGGAGAATCTATACAATTTCAGATAAGTGACTGTTTAGACTTTTCTTAAAAATCTCCAGCGATGAAGTGCCCACAATTTCTGGTGGCAAGCTGTTCCACTAGTTAATTATCCTCCCTATTAAGAAGTTCCTCCTTAATTCCAGGTTGCTTCTCTCCTTGATTAGTTTCCATCCGTTGCTTTTTTTCCTGCCTTCAGGTGCTTTGGAGAATAATTTGACCCCCTCTTCTTTGGGGCAGCCCCTCAAATCTGGAATACTGCAATCACATCACCCCTAATTCTTCTATCTGGCTAGTCTAAAGAAAAGAAGAATTAGGTTTGTTGTTATAGAAATGGCTGCTTTACATTACTATGTAAAAGTAAAAAGTTGAGGTTTGAAGCCATTATCTTATTCTACTGCATCAAATCAAGTTGGAAGTCCATGCCTTTTCTTTTTCCCTTCCCTTCTCCCTTCCCCTATTTAAAACCTGCCTGAATTTGCACCAGATGCCAGAAACCAATGCATGCCAGCCACTCACTAATCAAAGTTTTTGCTAACTATCTAACCCAAAATGAAGCAAGATACAAAGATACTTGGAAAGTTTTCTTCCCAAGGAGAACTTTAGAGTTTCCACTTCCAACATAACTATCCTTAAATCATGCCAGATTCCTTGTTTTTGTTGTTTTTACAACAGATGACTCATCTTTTAGGTGCATTTAATGGGATTAATTTTTTAGCAGAACTTGGAAGAGGCAAAAACAGTCATCATATAGCAAAAACACATTCCTATCTATCTTCACTGACTTTAGGGAGTTTTTTAAAAAAGTCATTTAAGGGTCAGAAACACATCGCATGAAGCTTCCTACATGGAATGAGTTAAAACATTTCTGATTTAGGGGGAAAATATTCTAAAACCCAAGGAACAAGTTCTTTAACTTAGAGCCACTTGTTTTCATGACCATTGGACAGAGATCGTCCTTAAAACCACTCATTTAGTGACAGTTGGAATGTAAGGTCATCGGAAGAAACGACGTACAACCCGTCCTCAAAGTTATGACTGTCACACCACCAGCGTGGTCACATGATCGCAATCCGGGCACTTGGAAACCAATCCGCACTTCCGACTGCCAGTGTCTCCAACTGGCCTGGATTTACCACGATGGCAGCGTCTCAGCCCTCCCCGATTATGGCTTGTTTTGTGCTGGCTTCCAACAAGCCAGCAAATTTGTGGACTTGCAACTTTAAAGTTTTGCTGGCTTCCAACAAGCAAAGTCAGTGAGGTGGGAAAAGAGCTGAATTCACTTAACAACCGTGGCAATCATGGCCGTAAAATCAATTCTAATCTCAGGATGGTTCTTTCAACCACCACATCACTTCACAGCCAAAATTAAGACTCCTGGTGATTTTATCAAGTTCAGCTTTTGGTACTTTAGCAAGAATACTTTGGGCATTTTTCTCCTTCTGGGTTGTTTTTGTGAATTTCCAATCCCGACATCCTATTTTCCAATAGAAAAATCCTATTTTCCAATAAAAAAAAATCACGATCCAGTTAAGTAAATATCTGAGATTGAAGTTGAACGGTTTGGTTTTTGGTGTTCCTCTGGATTTGGGTGCTTTCCTGAAGTCTTCCACTACCAGTCTAAATTAACACCATCAGTGTGGGAAGGAGTGGTGTTCGCTAGTTGTGTACATGTAATTAGCTTGGCTTGCCAATCTTAGCTGGGGTGTGGGTTTTTTTCCTGATTGTTTGTCTGCTGCTGCTTGTTGCTTGTCTAAGTGTTGCCAATTGGATTTGCTCTAGGCTACACCAAAGTTGCACCAGATGAACAAATCAAGGGAGAAACAATATCCCAATCAAGGAAAAAGCCACACCTCAACCCAGGCCACTCCCCCACTGCACTGATGAGGTTACCTAAGCAGGTAGCGAAATGTTTGCAGGGAACACCATACCAAGAGCCCAATCCTCTTATCTGCTGCTGGAGGAAAAGCAGAAGGCAAACACCAATGCCAATTCAGAACCATTTTCTTTTTAATTACTCAGCACTTTCTGGGAATATATATATTTTCTTGGGAAAGGAAGAAGGGCTGGCATTGTGCAAGATGGCAGGAGAAGAGGGAGGGGAGGAAAAGAAACACCAGTATAAATACTATTGGCAAGTTTGAATTTTTTAAAATAAATATCTTGCTTGAAAGTGATTATTATTTTGCTGAAATTTAGATTAGCTTTAGATTTTAGATTTACCCGAATGGAATTCTAGTGTCACTACTGAAAGTAATCTTAATTGTGCTGAGAAGTTGTGCCATGGAGATCTTAAATTCTTTTTTAAAATAAAATCATTCAAATCCCAGTTTATCATATCTTGTTCTATTCGGATATAAACCCTGGAACAAGCTTGGTGTGGATGCTCTGTTAACCACCAGGATATGCAACAGGCACATTCGTGTCTGACCCCAAAGCATCTCCTCTCTGCTTCCCTTCTCAATATTGTTCATGACTATTTGCTGTACAAAATATAATGTTGTGATTCCAACAGAAGGGAATATTTGACGCTCAGGACTGAATGGTGGGCTCCTCAAATGCTCTCTGAGCTTGGTTGTTTTCTTGCAGACATTTAATTGCCCAACTAGGTAACATCCTCAGGGCTAGAAGGAAGTGGGGATTTGTGGAATAGATGAGAAGAGAAGGAGGAGAGGGGCTGTGGAGTCCTTGGTGGTCTCTGAGCTTGGTGGTTTTCCTGCAGAATGGCAACTCATAAAACATTTCTATGTGAGTTTTAGAGTTGCCATGAACATGTTCGCTCCTAATAAATTATTTGAAGTTTGGCTTGAGGCTCACGATTTAATTAGGGCAACTGCTGAAATCCTGACAGTGACCTTTTGTTACCCAACTTGGTAACATCATCAGTGAGAGAATGAAGGAGAATGGGGGGCTTGCGGAATAGAGAAGGGAGGAAGAGGAGGAGGGGCTGGTGCTCTCCGAATTTGGTGGTTTTCTTGCAGACATTTAATTACCCAACTAGGTAACATCCTCGGTGCTAGAAGGGAGTGGGGTTTGCTTATATTTTTATACACCACTGGCTTGGTTGTAATAATATTGACGGTTACTCGATTAGGCTGTTGTTTATTTGATGGAGCAAGCCACTGGTCTATAAACAGACAACAAACCATGCACTTCTAGCACTGACAATGTTACCTAGTTGGGTAATAGAACGCCTGCAAGAAAATCAAGTGCAGAGAACACCCAGGACCCCAAAATATAGCGATTAAACCAGCATTGTATTCTTAGATTCGCTCCACAAAGCAAGAACGTCCCATGGATGGGCTTGTCCCAGACTGGCTGCCATCACCTTCTCTCCCTGGACCAAAGCTAACCCAGAGTCCTACAGACTTCTTCAGCAGCAGCAACCCAACCTTACCTTCTCATACTTCTCCTTCAGCTTGGCGGCTTTGTTGTTGTAGGGCTGCTTCTCACTGTCACTGAGGTTGTTCCACATTTCGCCCAGCTTCTTGGCTACGTCTCCGATGGAAATGCCTGGATTGGTGGACTTGATTTTGGGACGGAACTCTGAGCAGAAGAGGAAAAATCCAGACCTGGAGGAGGATACAGGAGAGCTGAAATTGGGAGACGGTCAAGAGCTTTGAAGCCAACTAGGGTGAGGTGGCTTTTAATGAGACAGTGTAAGGATGATAATGGACAAGCTTGCATGGCTCTCATTCTAGTTTCTGACACTGGTGCCAGAAGGAGCTCCTGAGTCCCAGCTGGGACTCAGCAAAAGATCCAGCTCCCATCTTCATCCACCCCACCAAAAACTCCCCAAATGCACCAGCATTATTCATTCTCAAGCAAGGTCACACAGTCCATCCCCTTTGGCAAAGTTAAATCCAAGCACTGTGTACAGATATAGGTTTAATAGAGTTGGAAGGGACCTCGTTAAGTCATCTAGTTTCCAACATCCCAATTAAATCAGGCAGGAGGAGAATGAGGAGAATTAAACGAGACAGGATAGTTAAGAAACCCAAGTTAGGAATTATCTATTTTAAATCTATTTTATTTTTTAAAAAAAGACAGCCAGGCCCGATTTTGAGATGCTATTCCCTCCATAGGGCTAAACCCAGCTGCAGGGAATTTCTAGTATCACAAAGGCCTTCTATCTTCCAAAACTGTATTATTCCAAAACATCTGGATGGAGGCCCAAAGTCTTGTGTGAAATCAGAAGAGGAACACTCATCAAAATTGGCTGCAAGTTGACTGCCACTCATGCAAACAGCAGTTGAAAGTTGCAGCCGCTTTGAAAAGCAGCTTCTTAAAGCTGCTGCTGTGTAGTTCCAGAATGCTATGCTATCCATCGCCTGTCTTATTCAACTGCTTCTAAAAATGAACCAGAATTGAGAGGGTTTGGGTTGAAGGCTACTTACGGCGGCCTCTTGGGTGCATTTGGATCCTTCTTCTTCTTCCCACCCTTCGCTGGACCGTAATCCTTCATTTCTCTATCATATCGTACTTTGTCAGCTTTCGCCATCTCATCAAACTTTCCTTTCTCTTTGCTTGACATGGTCTGAAAGACAAAGAGAATAAATCATCTTTGTGTAACGGTCCCATAATCCCTTGCAGGGTGGAGCCTGGGCAACTGAATGAAGCAAGGAGAGTGTTTATCGGCCAGATGCCCTTCCTGTTGCCAGAGTGGAGTTTTGTTCAGCAGTTATATTCTCAGTGTGCCCAGAGAGAAAAATATCTGCCTCTGCCTAGGATTGAACTCACAGCCTCCTGATTGTGAAGTGAGAGCTGTGCCCCTTGGCCATCACACCACTCCTACAAAGAGAATAAAGGACTCCTATCAAAAAAAAGAGAGAAAACCCCAGCCAACAAACTCCAAATGAAGTTGTTAAAGGAGGTAGAACCACAGTTTCAGAACAAGAATTGGGGAGAAAAATCCTTTGATGGGATTTTTTTCAGCTACTTTTTCAGGTTATCGCTCAAAGCATCAGAAGAGACAGGTACCAGGGTCAATTCAGATTCAATCTTCAAAAGACAATGGAGCGTACGGGAATGTGAACACAAAGGCCTAACCACCATGCTTTAAAGCAACCATACAGTACTCTTCTCTAGGATTTTGTAGCTGCTAAAAAAGGACCTTTTCTTCTGAACAAGTCCTTCAGAGAAAACATACAGCTGTTTTGAAGTATGGAAGATGGCTACTGCAGTTGTGTTCCACCTGCTCAAAAGAACTTTGGGAAGATCAAATATGAAACTCTGCATATGACCAACAGAACCTTCTCAAAGCCTGCCGAGATATCTTTACCCACCAGCAGTTGGGCTGGATCTTGAAACCATGATCAATAAAATTCACTTTCTGTGAGTCCTAATAACCAAACCAACTCAAGAACATTTTTAGTATCTCTACGATATGGGTGATGTCACCTTAATAGAGGATTCCAAACCGACCAGCAAAAAAAACTTTCTCTTCCCCCAGAAACAAGCCAACATACAACTGAGTTGTGTTCCTCCCCTTTCCCACAAAGCCGACTTTGGTTTGCATTCAGGGCCTGATTTCACAAATCATGGGTTGTGGATTAGTGTAGTCAAACTTAGCCATCTGGGGATTGCCAAACCAACCGTAGTTTAATGTGCGGTGTGAAGTGGATTAATATTGCTGCACAATTTCTCGCCTTTAAAACAAACAGCGAGAAGAAGGTTGTCCCATCACAAACCCTAATGAATTCAGTCAAAATAAAGGAAGCCAAAATAGTCATGGGGTGCAGTTTAAAGCAATCTTGGAAAAGGCCAGCTTTTGGTCAAGGGCCCATCTGGAATTTTGATACCAGGTGGAAGCCACCATCCCAAAATGGTTGCGGCTCTCCCAAGATGGTTACCAGAGTGGACACGACCAACCAAAAAAACACCCCAAACTTCCTTCTGGAGACAGTGTCCCTATATGCACCTGTCTGAAAATAGGATACAAGGAAGCACTTTTGTTAACTACGAGAAGCTAAAATAATGCGTAGAATGTCATCTGTATGGATGCAGGAGGCGAAATTCAAAATTTTATTTCACCGGAACGTTGGACGGCATATCAGTTGAATGAATTATGGATTATTCTGGTCAGCTACCACACAGAATAGCAGGAATGGGAGGGTGGGGAGAGGAAGCGCAAACATTTATTCTGGAAGACAAGGCCATACCTTCCACCTCTCTGAACACTTCTTGGAGAAGTCTGCAAAATTCACAGGAACTTCTGGGTTTTTCTTCTTGTGTTCTTCACGGCAAGTCTGCACAAAGAACGCATAAGCGGACATCTTTCCTTTCGGCTTCTTGGGGTCGCCTTTCGCCATTTTGAAAGAAAACGCTGAAAAAGCAAAAAAACAATGTAGTTGAAGAACCCACCTTTACATTGCCCCATGCAGCCAAGACAATAGAGCAGCCTCTTCCACTGACTGAGAAATTTTTTTTTTAAGTATGATATATAGAAATAAAAATGCTCAGGAAAATTCCCAACACATGCAACCCTTTAATTGATCATCTCTATCCCTTTAGACAATCTTATCTTCGTCTCTTTTGATGTTATTGCATGCACCATCCTGGATTATCCATGTCCAAGTCACAACTCACCAAAATAAATAAACACATTCAGTGTAAAACTAGCCGGCAGGGCCAGAATATTTTGAGATTTTAATCAGGTGGGTGCAACACTTGTAGATTTGCAGTCTGGGGCTGGCCCACCCACTCTGTGTTAAACTTTTGGAGAACTTCAACCTTCCCTGTGTCAAGATAGCTGCAGGCGACATCTTCCCTGATGGGGAGGGGGAGAGAAACAGTTCCTCTGAAGACAAGTTCAATTCCATCTAAAGAGTATTCCATTTAATTACTGCACACATCACAGGACTGCAGTGCCCCATTTTACCCAGAGATTGTGGCCATTAATAGGGTTGGTTGACCCCAGAGCCAGCTACTGGTTTAAGTTTGTGGGAAAAAATACATTTGTTATCTCTTTACATGTTTCCTGATGAAGGGAAGGATTTGCATTTGCGAGGTTAAGAAAAGATGGGGTTTTCCTGGGGAGGGGGCAGCTTTCCTTTTGAAACCTTTGCAATCCCGCATTTGCAAAAAAATAAATAAATTGAAAAATATATTATTATATACTTCATTAAGCATGAAAGTCAAGTGAACATTTAAAAATGTTATGATTAATGATAATAATAATATTACTATGGTGCTTGGCATGCTTCCCCAGGAAAGAAAAAAAAAAACCAAATCCAACCCTCCTCTCCTTTTGCAAAA
>BHFT01035322.1:0-16510 GCA_004320025.1 Laticauda laticaudata | reverse complement strand
GGGGCTTCTTTCAATAACTTTCATTTGATTTCTTTTCCTATGCAAGTTTGTTTTATGGCTGGCCTAATGTTTCCTTCCGGCTTTTCCTGCTTGGGTGACATCACTGTCCTCATGAAGTTCCCTTTCCACAATTGGTTTCATTTGCAATGAAACGTGTCTTATACATTATATATATTTTTCTTTTTAATCCTTAATAAAGTTTATTTTAAATCTGAAAAAAAAGAAAAAAGAGGTTCACATATACAATCAGTGCAGACAAATCATTTTATACATAGAACACTGGGGTCTATGGGAAGGCCATTCACACATGCTGCTGTATATTCAAATCCTTCAAAATGTGGTTGGTAGTTTTCCCACTTCCCTTTTTTGTTTACCCAATACTAGAAAGACTTCACTCTGTCTTTCTGGAGATGTCAAGACAAATAACTTCTGTTGGAATTCTATGAAATTGATGTTTTCCCCAGAAGAAATCTGAGAACTCAAGCTTATATAAGGAAGTCATGTTTTCCTAATTCTGATGGATATGGTGAAGATTTCATTAATAAGAAACAAATTTGTTGTGATGCTGAAAGAAACATAGTTATTCATGGTTTGTTGGTTTTTTTAAAAAAAAATCTATTAATTAGAATTTGAAAAGCTGAGGTTTAGAGTGAAATTAGAGTGCTGAGAAAGATTTTTCATCCTTTCTCCTATGTAGCATTGTTTTTTAAATTAAAATATCTTCCCTTCTTACAATTTGCCCTACATGGCAACGGATGCCAGCAAGAAAATGGCACAGTTGCAAAATAGTAGATATTGACATAATTTTTTTCTTTAAACTTCCTATTCCAGAAATTCCAGCAGCGTACCATTGTTGGCGGAATGGGGGAAAGAATCTATTAATCTTAAAATGTTTTGTGGAATATTTAGCACAGTTTAGACCTAAACCAAACCTTTGCAGGACTCTTTCTGACAAAATCTGCAATCACAGAATGTTCTAGTTGCATGACTTATTCAGTGGCAGCTCTTGTAGACTTACCTTCTCTGATAGGACTGTCACTGCTGAACTCTTTAGCTGTAATTTTAAATGTGAATAGAATTGTGGCTAGCTGGCCAACCTACCGTTTTGCCTATCAATGAGTGTATTATTTATTGACATGCAAACCAAGAGTTTCTTAGGAGAGGAGGGGGCATTCCCTGAGGTCTCTTTTGTCTGCTTTCTGTCTCCCTGGAAAAAGATTTTAATGAAGCCTGGAAACCTTAAAAGGGTATTTATTTCCATTTGGGAAGAGGTGGAACACAGGGCAGCCAGAACTGAACAAAAGTGAAGTGCAGTGGATTTCGACATTGTGTGAATGTTAAAGAATGTGACAGTTTTTCTGTCTTGAAAGTACCACCATTGTCAGGATTTGCTCTAGTTAAACTGATCCTTTTTCCTACAGCCGCTTGTTGGAATTTTAACTTTTTAAACCCTCTCCTCCTACTACCTTCCCTACTGAGTGGAAAGGTACAATACTTTTCTGCTGATTTAGCAGGATTAAAAAATAAATTAAAGCCCCCAAGCTGCATAGAAGACTTGTTTTACCAGCTGCTAGCAGAAAATCTACTAATGATTACATTTTAAGCCTTTTTAGCATGTTGAGTTCAGCAGGTTAAGCCTGCTCGACTGAATGGCCTCGGAGTCCTGTGTCTCCTGTATCTGAGAGAGATCAATGTTTTATAGTAGATTGGCTTGGAAATCAGCAGACAAAAGGAACCATCACTCTTCATCTATAAAATATAGAGCTTTCATATCTGGACCAGCTATATCTAATGGATGACTAGGATTTCCGGACAGACTTCAGGTTTCTGTCCAATGTAAGATTCTTGTGTGTGTGCATTAATCTGATCATTTCTGAAAAACAAAATTTTTAAGAATATGAAAATAATATAAAATATGTTAGGGTTATATAGAGGATAGCTTTATATAGTACATAGAATCACGAATTTTAGGAATATATCTTCCTTATAACTTGAGGATAGTGCTTGTGTGATTGGAAATAAACATAAGCTTCATTTAAGAAAAAGCAATTTCAATTAAATGTAAATGTCAGTGGGAATATTGCTTGGCCCTCACTATTTGTTTTTACAATGTGATATCAGCATCTGTCTCAATGGGGAACTAGACCCTTTTTCAATTCTTCAAAAGTGAAAAGTATGGAGACTGGGAATGCAGATAGACTGATCCCCACTTTTGTGAACATAACTGGGTGTTTTACAATAATATCAAAAAGGGTCTTGTGAATGTCAAAGTAGGGATTTCTATTTCCCTCACATAACAAATATATAATCCCAGACTTCAGGGCAAAAATTCTATTGCTTAGGAAGTTAAGCCACACAACCACTATCTTAAATCAATATATAAATTCTGACATAAGATATAGGCACACACATATCCACATAAAGTTATATGGGGGGAATTGCATGATAGCATCCTGAAATGTCCACTGATATTAACAAATTTTACCAATGTTACCAATTATCCATTCTAAAGTGTGGTCCCTACAAATCTTTGTGGCATTCAGGGACAACTGTTGATGGTGGTGAAGGGATCAACAAAACCAAGAAATGGCTATAAACATGTGGTCATGGCAGCCATCTTAACTTTTCTCAGATTCCCCTCCCCCAAATGGATGTCAATGTGGTGAATATTTCCTCTCCTCTCTCCCTTCCCTTCTTCCCTCCCCTTGCTAAGAATGTCCCAGAAACTGTCTTTGATAGCCCCTACTTTATATGAGCCAACATCTGGATGCAAAATTCCTTTATCAAAGCATACATAATCTCAATGTCTCTTTGCTAATAGCTAAACATTTGGTGATGAAGAATACTGTCGTACAGAGGTGATATTCAGCAGGCTTTGACCAGTTCTGGAGAACGGGTAGTGGAAATATTGAGTAGTTTGGAGAACTGGCAAATGCTACCTCTGACTGGAGATTTTACAGTATCCTTTCCCTGCCACACCCACCAAGCCACGCCCACAGAACCGGTAGAAAAATAATTTGAATCCCACCTGTTCTGTATAACTTAGTAGAGTCCAAGTGGTATAACCTGATTGGCCAGAAAGGCCAGTAGATTGGCCACTTAAAGGCGGCAAAGTTAAATGGCTACCATTGGCTACAAGCCGGCAGGCAAGCCTGTATAAAAGAAATCCAGGCTAGAAGTGATGGCTGGGAGTAACGCGCTGCCCGCACCCTTCAATCCCAACGAAGAGGATTGGGCATTGGGGAATCATACATAGACCGTTTCCTGATGTTCTTAGAGAGCAACAAGATGGAGGAAATCTCAGATCAGCGGAAGAGGCTGTTCTCCTAATGCATTGTGGGCCAACCATGTTCAAGATGGCAAGGCATGGCGAAGCCCAGGAGACGTGAACGGATGACCTGGTCTGAGCTTCACGAATGCTAAAGGTTCACCACGCACCAGTGGTGTCAAATCTTATTAAAAGGCATGAGTTCTACAAAAGGGACACCAAAGGGAAGACGAAGGCCATCACTGATTTCATGGCGGCTCTCTGACACCTGGGTGGAGCTTGCGAGTCCTGAACATGGATGAAGCCATGCGAGATCATGTCGTCTTAGGTCTAAGAGCTCTAACTTACAAAATAATTACTAAATAAACCCCAACATAACAGTGGCTTGAAGAAGTGATCGCAGAAGCCACAGCTGCAGAAGCCGTGAAAAAGTCAGCAGCCACCATGAAGCAGATGAATGCCAATAATAACGCGACGACCCTACCAGCAACTGAGAAAAGACCCATCAAACTGTCATTATCAGAAGTGCCCAGACGGAAAGCGGGAGAAAAGTCAAAATCCGTTGTAAAAATTGAAGGAAGCCCTTGCGAGATGGAAGTCGGACTCAGGATCCTTCCTGTCAATGGTGTCTTGGAACATAATCAGATGACTAGTTCCAAATATTAAATTAAAGAACTCCAGGAAACAAAAAATTAATTTAAAAGGACTACCAAAGAAACAAAATCCCTGTGTAGGTCTTGGACATTTCAAGTAACATACAAGCAGCACGCTAAAGTCGTTGCCACTAACCATAGTTGACCGGACCGTCCCGTCTCCTGGCATCAAATGGTTTGCACCATTGGGCATCGGAATGACCGGAGTACGAGTAGCCGCCAACCAATTGGTAGGAAAACCTGATACCACGAGTTCCAGGATGTCTTCAATGGCACTCTAGGCAGGTACCAGGGGACCCCAATTTCCTTTATTAATCCCCAGATAGCACCAGAAGGTTAAAAGCCTGACGAGTACACCTTTTGCGTTAAAAGCCAAAATATAGCATGAACAATTAAACCAAATTAATTGACCAAGGTGTCTTAGAACCATATTGACCATGCCTTGATGGGAGACACCAATAGTAACACCTGTAAAACCTGACGGGTCGGTACGGCATCTGCGGAGCACTACAAGGCTACCTGAAACCATGCATTGCAGCAAAGCGCATAACCGGTTGCCAGTCGTGCAGCATTTACTGCACTCGCTTGGGGGAGGAAAATTTTTTGCCAACTCAATTTTAGCCCAGGCATATCAACAACTTCCAGTAGACCCAATAACGGCCGAGGCACAGACCAATAGTAACTCACAGAGGGGCATTGAAATGTAACAGACTTCAATTTGGAGTAAGCATTGCCCCAGGCGTCTTCCAATGACTCATGGAACACCTATTAAATGGAATTAAAGGGTCATTCCATATTTTGATGACATCCTAATTTCAGCCAAAACACGACCCAATTAGAAACAAGGCTAAGAGAAGTCGCTAACAAAATTTGGAGAATCCAGCCTGAAAGTTAAAAAGGAAAAATGCTGCCTAATGAATTGATTGTGTATGAATTTTGGCGGGTATTTAATTGACGGAGAGTGTATACACCCTACAAAAAAAAAAAGTCAAGGCTATTAAAGATGCATCACAACCAAAAAACAAAATGGAATTGCAAGCATTTTTGGGTCTAAATAAACCTCGATAACGTATTCCTCTCCACAAAGCAACGATAGCAGAACCACTACATCGTTTACTGGATAACAAAACTAGTTGGACTTGGGGTCATAAGAACAAAAAAGCATTCAAGGCATTAAAAAACTTATTAACCTCAGACAACCGTTCTTATTCAGTTTAGTAACAGACTTCCATTGACGGTTCACCTGTGATGCCTCACCATTCGCAGTCAGTGCCATTCTGAACCACCAATTGCCCGACGGGAGAGAGGCACCCGTCGCCTTTTACTCGAAAAACACTCTCCAAAGCGGAACGCAACTATAGCCAACTGGACAGAGAGGCCCTGGCAATCGTCGCTGAAGTTAAACGTTTTCATGAGCTACCTCTATGGGAGGACATTTTCCATTGTAACTGACCATAAACTGTTACTAGGGAATTTTGGCGGCGAAACAAACCCACACTGAACATTTATCTCCCCGAATGACTAGATGGTCAGAATTCTAGCTGCATACTCATACACATTGATACAATCGACCCGCGGAAATAAATCCCACATGCAGACGCATTAAGTCAAACACTGCTGTCAACAACAGAAGACCCCCGGCTCCAACGATTACCACCCTGCAAATGAAGCCTGCCCGGAACTGCCACTACCTGCAAATGATGTCGCCAGAGAACCACTGCCAAAGACCCAGTGACTGCCCGCATTTTAAATTGGGGTAGGTAAAGGCTGGCCGGAAAAACCAAAAAACTGAAAAACTTTAAATCTTTTTGGACCAGACAGACTGAATTGTCAATACAAAAGGTGGTGTTTTGTTAGTGTGATCAGGTGGTAATTCCCTCCAGATTGCAAACGGAAGGGTGTTGGTATGCTTCATGAGGGCCACCCAGGCATAGTAAAAATGAAAAGCCTGGCCAGGAGCTATGTCTGGTGGCCTGGCTTTAGACAAAGAATAATTGAATACTGGGTTGCTACATGCAATAAATGCCAGAGAACCAGGCCCTCACCACCGCAAGCACCAATACGGACTGAAAGACCCCACGAGGCCCCTGGCCTCGGATTCACATTGACTTCGCAGGTCCTACTAGGGGCATACGTTTTTGATTGTCGTAGATGCATATTCAAAATTGTGTTGGAAGTTAATGTCATCTATGACAACCGACACTGTTATCAAGCAACTCAACAAACTATTCGCAACCCATGGGTTGCTGGATGCCCCATGTGTCTGACAATGGGCCACAACTAACCGCTATACAATTTGAACAGTTCCTAGCTCTTTAGGTATATGCCATGCCATAAACCACGCCAGCTCACCCGGCGGCAAATGGTAGGCCGAGAGAATGGTCAGGTTTACTAAGGAAGGCCTAGAAAAAATGGACCAGGGGGATGTCCAAGACAAGATAAACCATTTACTCACCCTCAACAATATCAGTAGTATAACGAACAAGAGCCCGGCAGAATTGTTAATGGGGAGGAAACTCAGATCACATTTAGATAGATTGCACCCAAATTACATCTGTGAGAAACCCCCTGACTCATCCAGCTGATTCCGCACATTTGAAATCGGTGACCTAGTCTACACAAAAAAATTTCACCGGGGACCGTCTATGGCTTCCAGCCACAATAACACAAAATAACAGGCCCCCGGTCCTACCGTCTAACCATGAACAATGGCAGAGAGTGGAAGCGGCACATAGACCAGCTTCGTCCCAAAATATCGAGCGAAATACGACCGTGCAACCTCAAACAATAAAAATCGACGAAAACAAAACCAAAGGGGGGGGTGAAATACAAAGAAATAATAAAAGGGGTAAAAAAGAACTATTAAAAATAAACCCAAAATATCTAACCAATCAAAAGAGCAAAAGAAACACTTACGGTTAGATGAGACCAGCAGAAATAATCCAAATGAAGAGAAACCCGTCCTGGAAGGGGCCAGCCAAGCCAGCTCGACCTGCCCGGAAAACCAGGAGGGAGAGGCAAAGCCACCGGCCTGAGCAACTCAAGCGGTAGCAACCATGCTGACTCACCCTTCCAGGCGTTCCATGGAGAAAGAGCTGGAAGACAGCGATCCTGACCGAACCGCTCAAAGTCTCCAGCAAAAATGAACCGCGCAAGTCAAGTAGAGTCAGAAGAAGCCCTACCTTCTTCTGCGTGACTACGTCACCCACGTAGGACTAAACTAAGGGGGGAGGGGTGTTCTGTATAACTTAATAGAGTCCAAGTGGTATAACCTGATTGCCAGAAAGGCCAGTAGTGGATTGCGTTCATAAGAAACCAATCCAAAGAGCCGCTTAAAGGCGGCAAAGTTAAATGGCTACCATTGGCTACAAGCCGGCAGGCAGGCAATAAAAGGGCTACCACGGCTTTAGCCAAACCATTCTGCTACTGTTTGCTTGTTGTAAATAAAGAACCTGTTTACTGGAACCCGGTCTACCGCGTGTTTTTCCGGACAGAACACCACCACTGTGCCATACTATCAGGTGACCTGTTTTGTTTAATGTTATCTACTTTCCAACTGACAGAAGTTTTCTAAGGTTGCTTAAGTAAATCATTTCTCCTTTCTATCCTAGAAATATCAAAGACTGACCATTTGTATTTCATACTCCAAATCACAAACCTGCCATTCACACTTGGATGAACAAATAAAAACTAGAGCTGCTTGCTTTGAGCAAGGATTCAGGTGACAATTTCTTCTGAGTATACTTGGTTGATTCCACCAATGATTCACTTATGCTTTGTAAGTCAAAGGAAAATATAGACTGTCTATCCCAAAATTGTATGTTGGCTTGTTCTCTGAAGCTGCTGGAGCTTTTGGACCTGGTTGGTCTGTGCTTACTCAGTCTGACAAGCTGGCATGTGATAGGCATATTTTAGTCAAAAGGTTTTTATATTAGTAAAATGTTCCCAAAGTCAACTGTGTTATGAAGCACAATAAAAAGAGGGTGGAGATTCATTGCCAGAGAAAATAACAACCCTAAATATTCCAGACTGTTTAGTAATGTTACAGTCAAGAAAATCTTGCTTTCCCCCCTTCTTTTGCTCTAAATGCAAATCAAATAAGGAATAATTTCATTCAGTATAGTGAGACCCAAATAGAAACTAAATTGTGAATGCAAGACATTATTTCAAATAACAAAAGTACAAGCAGTTATTTTGCTCTTGTTTGTAGCAGCAGCAAAAGCACGAATAGAGGATCAGTTACATGTTGATTCCAGAAAAGGAAATTATTTACTGGAATTTCCTCTTGCTTTGCAATTTGATTCAGAACTTTTTCAGTCTCAGGTAATTTAGGCCTGGATAATTTCAACAAATACACTGCCAGCTGTGGCAGAAACCATTTAACAATGTCACTTTTCCAGGCCACTTCATTTTAATGTTTGTTGTTGTTTCTCTTTCTAAGGGAATAGGACCTTATTTTGGCAAGATATTGGTACAGTACTCTCAGACACCAGGACTTTCTGCTCAGCAGTATTAACATACTGGAGATGTCTAAGAAGGAAAATCAAAATAATTCACATTCTAAAAGATGCAATAAATTATTTTCTTTCTTTTTGTCTTCATCCTTCCCTTTCCTTTGTTCTTTCTTTTTTCATCTTAAGTTTATGTACATTTCTACTGTTTGAATATATTCAAAAAAGATTGATACTTATATTTAAGAAAATAAACATGCAAAATAGAAGTAACTATGTTATTCCATTGACGAAAATAAATTATCCCAGAGCAATAGTGGGGCAACTGCAAAGTTATCAGAGGCACTTCCACCGTGCCAGGATTTCAAGTCCTTCATAAAGCAATCTGAAACTAATATAAGATTGCCTTCCTTGCGAAGAAACTCCCAAGATCGTTTACCCTCTTTCCCTTTAGCTGACTAGTGCAAGAGTGCATTTTTAAAAAAATAAGAGTCCTGCCCTATGAAGTGCCACAAATTATTGCATCCTTATCCTGCCCCTTCTGTGTTTTTCACTGTATGTATTTGTATGCATTTTTCTGTGTTTTAGAGAGATTGTTAATGCATGATGAAATGGTATGTGGCAAAGATTATAAAAAAAAACCAAGATACTGAAATCCTCCAAAATTGTCTACCTATATTACCTACTACCTATATTTCATTCTCTGTTTATATTGGGGACAGAGAGAGTGGCTTCTTTATAAGAAACTAACACAAAAAAAGCACAAGATGATAATTCTAGAATGAAAATATGCAGCAATTTATTTTTATTTATCATCAAGTCTGAGACATGGATGTCTCTCAAAGTCTAGCTTTATACTGAATGGATCTCAGGTTCATGCAGTCTTTAACCTTGTGAACCTGTTAAGAAAAAGTACTGCCATTGTGGAGAGGTGAGTGTTAAATTGTTGCTACCGTCAGTCGGCTCTGTGAGACAGAATCTTTGGCTTGTTAAGCTTCCAACATCAAAAGGAAATTAGGTGGCTGTCTGGCTGTGAAACTTTCAGGCACCAGGAATCAAACAAATGACCTATAGCTACACCTTGACCACTTATCAAAGATATTAGATTAAAACCAATCCTTAATTTCCAAATCAACAATGGAGTCTGTGGGCAACTAAAACAACTGATAGTATTTTTAAAATGCATTCCTATTTATCCCATTATATACAAGACAAAATTAGTTTCTGGTAATAGGATTCTGGCAGTCTCCATCTGTGGAACTATTTGCTACTCAATTGTTTCTAGTTAGGAATTAAGCCAAGAACACGTAATGACAGGTTTATGAGCAGAAAGTAGTAGTTTATGATTTGCAAATATAGTACGGTGGGCAACATACATGTCTTAACTGGCTGGGTATGTTTAAAAGCTGAAAATACCTAATTAAGTTTTATAGTCTCCAGGGAGAATGAATTACAGAAAGATCAATAAAAAACAACCATTAAACGTGACCATAAAAAGGGGTTAGCAGAGAATGAAGGAATCGATCCCAGCACAACCAAATGTCAGCAGGTGCCATGCTAAGCCTAAATCAGTAAACTCAGAGAAGATTTACTTTCTGAATGCCCACTGACATTATTTCACTTTTTCATCATTGACATGCATTCAATTAGCTTTAACAGGCAGTTGGACCATTGTACATTTCTTTTTGCCTTTTTGCCAAAATTTTGGTTGTATTTGGAATGGTAATTTTTTGTAAATAATCTATTAGGTGTAATATATCAGATGTAATGACAGTACATTTTTTTTAATATCATAGCACATTTGATGCAAAAAAACCAACAATAACACTTGTTGCTGATGTACTAGGAGTAGGTTACATTCATCTTTCAAGCCTCAATTAAAATCCAGTGAACCACTCCTGTCTATCTGTTTATCCACCAAATGTATCTGTCTGTCCTTATACTTTGGAACTATGTTCCCATCAGACACTTATTTGGAAAGTAGCTATGACACTTGGGTTCTTGTGCAAATGTGGATAGGAATTACATGAGGAATCCTACACTCTGCAATCCTCATAACAGGATTTAAATTGTAAATTTAAGGGATGCTTCTAAAACAAAAAATAAGGGAGGACATTGTTCAAAAATTAAATGTGGCTTGAAGATCAAAAGACATTCATTGTTTTCAAAGTTGTCATGAAATTGGTTTCAATATGGAATGAAATGAAAACATGTCTCACAGAGAAATTCTTGAAAAGCTATGAGAAAAATTGGGGAAGGCACTTGGTGTGAACCAGGGGTGGGATTCTACCAGTTCACACCTATTCGCTAGAACCGGTTGTTAACATTCTAAGCAGTTTGGAGAACTGGTTGTTAGAAGAAANTACAGAAACTGCCTCTCTGTTAACCCTTATTACATTCTTGGCAGGATAGACTTCCTGTCTCAGGAACGTCTCTGGAGTTTTTTTCCCCTCCTTTGCTGGTACTTTGCTTGTGTGGAGTGACCATTGAAAAAAGTGACTTATGAACGTTTTTCAAACTTACGACTATTGCAGCATCCCCACAATCACAAGAGGCCAGGCGAGGAAATGCATGCCTCGATGTGAGTGATGTGGAGTTGGCCACACCCAGCCAGTAACATGACCACCAAGCAATGTCCACCCAGCCACATGACCACCAAGCCATACCCACCAACTAAGCCATGCCCACAGAACCGGTTGTTAAAAAATTTGAATCCCACCCCTGGTGTGAACTGCAGTGGAGACAATTTCCAGCAGTCTAATATAATGTACCATAGATATTACCTCTTCATCTGCTTGTTTTGGGTCAAGCTACAGACACGATAGGGTTTCATTTCTAAATGCCTTTATATGACTTGGAAACTTCAAAATTTGCTTTCCAAAGTCGGAGAAGAGAGGGAGAAAGATAATCTTTTTCATTTGCACATATTTGGCAACCATAGAAATATAAATATCCTTAACTCAAAGTAACAGTTTATGCATCCAAAATATGCAGTAGTCCACAAAAATTGCATGCTATAATAAATAGGTTACAAGTCATCACAGGGGAGAATAATTGACAAATTAGTGTGGCCTTGGAGAAAATTCTTTCCAGAAATAAAAATAGTTGTTTCATCATCTGCTCTGAAATGTAAAAGTTACTTAACATGAAGACACTTTTTTTCCTCTATATTCTTGGAATTTCAAATATTGTAAATATTATTACCACCTGATAACATTATATAGTTAAATAGGTCTAAGTCTGTACTTAAGACTAGAACTAGGTCTGGAATTTTTTACAGTTCTTCAGCGCAGAGACTGGTCACTAATATATCATTGAAACCACAGGATGTGGGGAAGACAAGCTTTTATCCTACCCTCATGATGTTCTGGAAGTCTTAAAAATGTGAGTGTTAATGCTAACTATAGCATTAACTGTATGATTTAAATAAATGTATGGTTAATTCTATTCTAGAAATCATATTTAATACTGATCTACATTTTCTAGTTTGAAAGATTTAATTTACTGTACTTCAATTATCACAAATTTAATACATTCATCTTACTTTTATATAAAAAACTGTGTCATCTGCTATTATTTCTGATTTTTAATTCTGTAATATCATAATTAATGGGGGGAGGGTAGGAAACCTAATTGTTTTATCAGATGTTGCAGCAGGCTGTTTGGTGAGTCCTATTGGTGGTGGTGGGGGTCATATGTTTTGTTGGGTTTTGATTTTTTTTTCCCGGTTTATTGGATTATGCTTGTACAGACGCCACTGATAGTTTTCTTTTCTGGTTTTTTTCTAAAAATTAAAAAAATGTTTAAAAAAACCTGTAAGCCATCCAGAGTCTTTGTGAAGTCAGGTGACCTCTAAATATAAATAATAATAGTAATAATAACAATTGGGAAAATGCCAATGACTGGACACAAACAATACTAAAAGTCTTGGATAGGAAGACCAGAAGAATAATGACAACAAATCATGCCCTTCATCCATGCAATAATGTTGACTCAACTTTCTTAGCAATATACATGAGCATGGAAAGCTATAAGACCTCCAGACAGTGGAATTAGAAGAAAGAGCATTAGAAGAATAGCTGAAGGACAAAAAAAACCAAAACCTAGTAGGCAAAGCAGATAACAAAGAGACCTGGCAATGGCTAAGAGCAGGAAAGTTGAACAGAGACAAAGGGGCTAATTCTGACTGCACAAGACCAAGTCTTAATAACAAATGCATACAATGTTAGAATTGAAAAGAAAGCAAGACACAGAGAAGAAGCTGAAGAAACAGTAGACCGCCTGGTTGGCTGTTGAAAGAAAATAACACAGACTGACTACAAACAATGGCATACAAAATAGCAATAATGGTACATTGCAGTGATGGGATTCAAATTTTTTTACTACTGGTTCTGTGGGCAGGGCTTGGTGAGTGTGGCAGGGGAAGGAGACTGTAAAATCTCCAATCAGAAGTGGTATTTGCTGGTTCTCCAAACTACTCAAAATTTCCGCTACTGGTTCTCCAGAACTGGTCAGAACCTGCTGAATACCACCTCTGGTGCATTGGAAAATCTGCAAGAAGTACCATAAACAAAAACAGGTGGGATTATAAAGTATAGGAAGTAATAGAGAATGAAGAAGCTAAATTGATCTGGGACTTCAGGATTGAAACAGACAAGTACTTGCCACGTAAGATCCCAGACTTAACAATTGTTGTTGAGAAAGACAAAAAGTCTGGATAGTGGATATGGCAGAAAGCAGAAGAGAAGAGAAAGCATTACAGAAAATTGCAAAATACAAAGCTCTGCAGATGAAAGTAGAACAACTGAGGCAAAAGAAAACAAAGATAGTACTAATAGTGATAGGTGCCTTAAGACACAATTGCCACCAGTCAACTGCAAAAGGCAACTTTCTTTGGAACAGCTTGCATCCTGCAATGATATCTTTAATATCATCAAACAACATCTGCCTATCCCAGGTTTTCAGACAGGATTTGGTAGGTTGGCAAAATGCCAATTCCAGTGTAAATATCTGGTTGACCATATGTTCAACAACAACAATATCCCAACATGGTTGTGTGGATTGCATCTTCTGAAGAAATGAGTGCTAGGCCAAAACCTCATCCATACTAGACAAGTATCTTCAGAGGACCAGAGTAGGAGTGCCTCTTTTGTAAATAATATGGTGATATGTAATTTACAGAAACCCATACCAGATCAGTCACCACTTGACTTAAGCCCATGTCACACTGCACCAACGGATGCAAAGAGGATGTAAAACATTAAAAAAAGCTTGCCATCCGTTAGAAAACGCTATGCATCCGTTGTGTACTCATTGCATACTGTGTTTCATACGCTCTATCCTTTGAGCATCCGTCCACTGAGATTTCATCCGCTCAAGAAGTTTTGAGCTGCACAAAACTTTTTGAGAAGATGAACTTCTGCTGTGTACGATGTAAATCCGTGACATACGAGCAACAAACATTCTATGTCCGTTTATCATCCATTAAACATCTGCTGTATCCTCTCTGCATCCTCTGGGCATCCTCACAAATCACATCTGTTGCAGCTGAAAATGGAAAGAAGGAGAAAAGAAAAGGTACACGAATGTCTTATACAGCGTTTAGTAGTACGGAAATAGAAAGGATGAGCAGTGAATGGTTTAGATCCTATATACATCCTCTAGGCTTCCTATGAACATCCCTTTAACATCCCTGCTACATACTATCCACGTCTGTTCTTTTCCTTTCTTTTCCGTTCTGTTTATGCAAATTTTTGCCACTTTTTGGAGCAGATGACAACGGATGGAGCCACCCCCGAAAATTTGCTCGTCCGCTGTGTCCTTTTTGCATACGTTTTGCATCCGTCGGCCAGTGTGACCTAGCCTTAAGCTAGGTGACTGAGTTCCTGAACCTCTGTTGACAAATGAGCGATAAATTCAGGATTGCTGGCTGAGCAGCCAGGGTCAATAGCTGCAGAACTATTGGAAGAAAAGTTGTTTACCTATCAAAAATACTTCTTTTCAGATACAAGGCTACCTTCCAACAGTCTTTCAGAAAAAAAAACAACCTCTGCAAAATAGAAATATTCTATCACAACAAAATAGACAAGACGACTATCTTACTTGAGATACAAAAGAAATCAGCATATCATATCTCTTCGAACCTTTCTGTATTGCAATTGTATCTTATGGAGAGAAATATGGAAAAAAGAAGATTTCTAATTTTTAAATGAAATTTTGTCTTCTTACTCTTTTCTAACCTTCATAAAGCAAAATGCATTAAAACTGTAGGAAATACCAGATGCATTGGCGATTTCTAATATTGTCTTGGTCAATGCAGTTTTTTAAAATCAAGGAATTCCCTGAGGTACCTTTCTGTTGTATTTCTCCTATAAACATAAAAGAGCTCTACTTGTACCTTTCTTATCAGTGCTTCAGGAAGATAGGAAAGGAATTGCTTTTAAGATACAAAGGGCCATTTAAAATAATTAACACAGACTTTCTGGCTAGGACTAAGTGCATCAAAGTGTAGGTGTGATGCTTGTCTTCTGGTCAGAGATCAAAGCAGTGTTTTCCAGGACTGAAATCTTGAGAAGCTAGGAAATAAGTGTTCTTAATACAATGCACAGAAGAAAATGTTGTTCACCTGGAGATTCTTCTCTTAATGAAATGGACATTAGCAGAATACCTTTTCACTGCAATCATAGATTTTTAAATGTGTCATTCCCCAGTTGTAAAAACGTAGATATGATGAAAAACAGCTTTCTATTTTGGCCATCAAATGATGCAGATGAACAGGTTATGTTAAAAAGCAAATAATTAACATCTCTCCCCCCAATATACTGTTTACATTGGTTACAAATAAGGGTGAAATCCCTTAAAACAGTTATTAGAGTATAATCCCCACTGAACACAGTAAGATTTTGGAAATCTGAATGAATGTGTAGAATTGCAGTGTAATATTGGTGTCCTATGCATGTGCTTTGAGGGAATCCGAGAGATAAATATGAAAGAACCAAAGACTGCTGAGTTCTGAATCTCGGTGGCCAGCATCCCACAAATTCTCCCCATGTATGCAGATGTCATCTGCTAACATTTCCTTTTCATTCACCAAGGCAAGATCCAAATTTGGGAGCAGGGCAGGGGTGGGATGCTACCGGTTCTGCCTGGCTCTATAGAACCGGTAGCTCTGAAGAGCAGCAGACACCGAACAAGTTTTGTGTTTGCCGCTGTTTGGCCCACCCGCCTGCCCAGGCTCTTACCTGTCCTTTATTTCCTGCTTTTTCAAACTCAGCTGCTTTGTGTGGCAGGAAAGCAGGAAAAAAGTAGCTTTTCAAAAGCTGCACACCTGTGCACAGTGCTTATCAGCTGTCCAAGAGGCATAGCTCAAGGTTTATTACATGTGCACGCAGCATAAAACGTAATCACCGAACCAGTAGTAACACCGGTTGAATTCCACCCCTGGAGTAGGGCATTGTCCACTGCTGGAAGATGGTGGCAGGCTCTTCAATTATCTGTTCCAAAAAATATTGGGTAATAAAAAATAAAAATAAATAAAATAAAAATTACAATAAAAATATTGCTTCCAAAGCTGACATAGGGGTAATCAACACTACCTGAATATTCCCACTTGTTTTATTATAATTATTGAAGATATTTAAATATCAGGTAACTTGACAGAAAGCAAGCTTGTGAACAATTCACAAATCTACATGATATAGAATCTAAATCTAATATATAAATTTTAAATGATCAAACCAATATTTTATATAAATGATGTGCAAATCACAGTAAAATATGTTATTCAGAGAGTCAAAAGGCTAAAAAGCAGCTTCCGGGAAACTGAAGACAGCTCTGTGAAAAATAATATTGAGAGAATAGTAAAGAAATCAAAATACCCGTAAATTGTTCAAAAATGAAAAAAATTCAGTTATGGATGCCAAAGACTAGGCACATGTGACATCTCTGCTCCTTGAGCTGCATTATTTACAATATGCTCCCAAGTGCAATTTAAAGGGCCTGTCACATAGGCCGACGGATGCAAAAAGTATGTAAAAAGGACACAGCAGGCGAGAAAATTTGCCATCCATTGTTATCCGCTCTCAAAAGTGCCCCAAATTTGCATAAACAGAGCAGACAACAACAGAAAGGAACGGACG
>BHFT01035320.1:0-48742 GCA_004320025.1 Laticauda laticaudata | reverse complement strand
ATAGGTTGGCATAGCATTTATGAATGTCTGTGTAGTGGTGTCTTGGAGAAAGCAGGTTTTCTTGGCCATCTCAATTTATTTGAAATTTAAATTACGAGACTTTACTCCAGACTCACATACAAACCTATAACCACGAGCCACCCACATACTGGAAAAATTAACCAAGAAGAAAATTATAACCAGCCACATAAAGCAAGAAAATCCAACAGACGATCATAACACAGAGAAAAATCTTCCAATGCCCAACTATATGGGCCCTCCCAAAAATACACAAAGAAGGTGGGCACCTAAGTAATTTACCTCTTTACTTAAAATAGCACGCTTACCACACTCAGCTCACATTCTCCAAAGGCCAACACCAATACACAAAAACATTAGCCACATAATACCTTAATGTAACAACTCTAATAAAAATTCGCCCATGCTGAACACCCGGCATGCTGTCATATGTGTTAAGGGCACTAAACTCACCACTTCTTAGACACATGACTCAAAGATCCGACAATGTTGATACAAGAAGATTGCTTGTAAGTTTCGACTGTGGGTCATTCATTCATTCACATCAAGTCCTGGAGGTAAAAGAAACTCTTGAAAATAATTAAAAATAAATACTCACCAGCTAACAAGTCATGGACTCAACACAGAAAACTACAGTTTTAGGCAACTACATTATTTAAATGTTACCAAGTTGACTAACAGATACAAAGCACTTGAAGAGGCCCTATGGGATCACCATGGCAAACTCACATCATTGCATAAAATTGGTGTTACATCTATCAGGGAAATTGAACGATATTCGAATCCAGAGCCCTGGCTAATGTCCACCCCATAAACCAAACTATGGCTATAGAATCATTCATCGATGACACATTTTGTGATTGGCCCTATTGTGTAAAACAACCTAACACTTTCTCTAACACACCTAAACAGCACACACCTGCTTTCACCATAAATCTCCAAGCTTATTACCATGAAACAGAAACAAACAAACCACTACCAATCCTGAGATGTAACTAATCATATAAAAAGAACAGATGCACACTAGACATACCACATATGTTGTTTTAAATAGTATACTAGAAAGAAAACACACCACCAATGCGCTACGCCACAATATTTTACATCACATCGCCTAATCCCAATCACCACGGCAAATAGTTCAACTTACAACTGAGAGGGAACAAAACAAAACAGATAACTCCGTAGAGAGAAACACTAATCAGCCCAGAACCTAAACATACACATGGCAGAATAACGTAAACACTATATATAAAGACTGAAGTATAGACCCTGACTGAAGTATTGAACAAGACGCAATGGCTTCCACAAAAGCAAAATACCACGCATTGTTATTCACTCATCATAGAACACATAACTCTAGTAGCCTATATGAGACCGAAAGCATTAATCGAGATCCTTATGTTGGATAAGTCTTATGTAACATGATCTGCCCCTAACAATCTAGAAGGTAAACATTGCTACAGACAAATCAGTAAATAACTAACACAGTGCATTTATCATCAAGACTTCTTCAAAAGAGAGCCACAAATGCAAGCATCCTTAGAAACCCCAAACGATAAAATTGAACCTCTTGAAAACCAAGGCATTACGAAGTTCCTGTGTATCATGCCGCAGACCATATACACTTGACAGACAATAGAAGAATAAGTACCCGCTGGATTGGAACACAAAAATTCAGTACAAAGCTGGAACACACCTCCTCCACTAGTCAAATCACTGAAGCAAGGTCATAGCATAACTTCATTGAGCTACCAAAAACCGCTGGCCACTATTAGAAAACCCCCAGCCACAGAATTATCAGAAGAAGCCATAGAGATTGCAAACAAAGAACCGAAAGGATGAACAGAAAGAATGATTCCACCAGATTGTCATATTCATTTGGAAGCCTGCCTTCACAAACAAAAAAAATCTCATCCACAAGCCAGGCAAACACCTGGGCACAAACAGATTTCCCTGATACCTCCAGCTCAAACACACCCCAACCAGGCACCCAGATGAAACCTAGCTTCCTAACAAATGACAGCCGTCCATTTACTCAGAGCCAAGCTGCCCTAAAAGCCTCCAATACAGGAACACAATATTGCCAGCCAATCAAGACACAAAAAAACCCCACAAAACAGACAGAAGATATAAGAAACACCAATCAAGCAGAACACAGCAAACTTAAAGACCAATAAACACAGACCAAGACTTCTAACCAATCAGGATGAAGAAAAAAACCATTCTGGCATAACATAGGCAGCCCCAAATTTAAAACTGAAACTGCTGTGAAAGTCTGACTCACAGACGAACACAGTATAGAAGCCTGATGATGGCAGATGAGATTCTGCCAAAACATTGCTCCAATGTTAAGAGCACAACTACAATGACGTGGGATAATAACCGAACAATACATTTTACAGCATATATTGAGCAATGGTTAATTTTTTTTCTTTATCTTTATCATTGATGTGATCTGCCTTGTTCCAATAATTCCTTCATTCTTTTTATGTTTTAATTTCTCTATATAGTTTGTGATTAAATGCACGTCTTCTGTCATTTCCATAAGTTATCCAAATATCAAATATTACCTTTTCTTTAACCACTCATACTAATGAACTTTAAATCTTTAATATCTTGGTTAAACTCCTTTATGTAGAACAACACTTTTGCTAGCCTCAGAGTAGGAGGGAGATACTTATCTTTCTTTTATGCTTTTGTTTAATGGTTACTTTTTTTAACTTTGCAAAATACTTGGTTGTTTTCGAAGTAGTCCTCTTATTACATCTTAGGAAGTACTAGGACAATCATTTTCTGCAATCAGTTGAGACAAAAGGTTTTTAAGAGAGTTGGAGACCTACTTTTGGCGGACTACTCTGCCAAGCCATCAAGGATTGATATAGGGGTAGACAATCTCTGGTATTCCAAATATTGCTGAACTGCTATTTCCAAAATCTCTCACCGAAGGCCATGGGGATGGTGATTATTGTAGTTCACTAACTTTTGGGGTATCATTGGTTAACTTCTACTGAAATACTGCAGGCCCTGTTGTTTCTCATTATTAACCACCTGACTCTGGGACCCAGAAAGACAGACCTTTGATCAGTAGTGGGATTCAAAAATTTTTACTACTGGTTCTGTGGGTGTGGCTTGGTGGATGTGGCAGGAGAAGGATACTGCAGAATCTGTATTTCCTCCCCACTCCTGGGGGAAGGTTACGGCAAAAATCCCATTCCCTCTCTACCCCACTAACCTGCTTTTCAGCTCCGTTCTCTTGTGCAGGGCAACTAAAGAAGACCCAGCCGATCATCTGGGACTCGGGAGGCAGAAAATAGATGAGGGCTGGGCTGGCCAGAGATGGTATTTACCAGTTCTCTGAATTACTCAAAATTTCTGCTCCCGGTTCTCCAGAACTGATCAGAACCTGCTGAATACCACCTCTGCTTTGGATCCAGCTGCCTCTACTTCATTGAAGATTAATTAGTATGAAAGAACTGAGAATAGGATCGCCTCTGTCCTTATTATAAGTAGATGATGAACTTTTATCCCTTTCAGACAGATAATCAATTTTATTTGGTCTGGACTTTTGATCCCAGGTGGATCACTCCACTAAAGTTCACAGCTGTTTTCATAAGCTGAAAACAGATGTTATCTTGGCATTCCCACACATTCTGAAGAGGCATCTCTTTCTAGTCAAATCCAAAGTTTTGCACAATCCTACTGCACATCCATATATCTATATTGTTTCATGTGCTCTGAATTTTAGTTACTTAACATTGTTTTTACACCCAGATTCCAAATCAGTATATGTTAGTGTATGATAAAAAAACAACCCAAATATTTATAAAAGTAGCGCATAAATAAATCATAAATCTTTCTAAAAATTTCAATCCCTTTCATAAATGACCATCGTCATTTATGTGCTTAATTGGCTACTTCTGTGTAGATTAATAATTCCTTTCAGCCCAATATGAATAATATCAATGTAGTGAATAACCTTTTATAACATGATACAGTTTCCTGTGTCTTATGAGATATTTGTAAATGGGTATTATCAGTTATGAAAGTGTGTTTCACAGTATGTCCTGTTCAGATTGAGGCAATTATTCATGGAAATAGAAACTTATGTCATATCATGAAGACCACACTGTTTAAATATTACATTCTGGGAAGCTTTTTCAGATGTGTTCTATTAATTTACAACCTAGATTTACAGGTAATCCTTGACTTACAACAGTTCATTTAGTGACTGTACATGTAGATGAGGACTACATGTACAACCCATGCTGTCCAATTATAGGGTAGAAAATGCTATTTACAAACTACTAAATGTATAACATATACACAGATAAGATACATTATGATATATCTGTGCAAAACTCTCAAAAGCTTTCTTCAACTATGCAAGTACTTGACCAAGTTTTTAAGAAATAAAAAAGTCTTCAATAGCTTCCATGATTTATAAAGACATATATTTTTTTCTGTTCCTCAAACAAATACATTAATTAGCACAGATTTTGGAAATGTCACCCCAAAACGTGATAGCATACATTTTGTTGGCTAACAGGTTCAGAGGTGGCATTCAGCAGGTTCTGACCAGTTCTGGAGAACCAGTCGCAGAAATTTTGAATAGTTCATAGAACCGATGTTAACCTTCCCCCTGGAGTGGGGAAGGAATGGAAATTTTACAGTATCCTTCCCCTGCCATACCCACCAAGCCACACTCACCAAGCCACACCTATAGAACCAGTAGTAAAAATTTTTGAATCCCACCACTGAACAGGTTCCATTATCCACATTGATGTAATATCCCCCAATGAAAGCTGTTGGTTAGCTGTTGCCTAGATATCTCACTGTGATTGCAAATTAACTTTATGCCTTTATAATCACCTTCAAGTTCTACCAATAGAGGGAAGGTCCCCATTCTGTTTAGTTGTGCTGGTCAGAGGTAACAGCCTGTAGCTTAGTAACAAACAATTTACCAGATGTTGCTGCCTATAAGTGTTTTTGGCACCAATTTTAATTTAATGTTCGTTTTTGTTAACATTAGGAGTTACCTTGTGATTTTTCCTGGTAAATATAACACTTTCATTACTTCCATATGACTACTTTAGTTATTTCATTTGATGTATCTTCCCTTGCATGTTTGATTTTTTAAGAGTTTTTTTTTGGGGGGGGTACTCAGATGTGGGAATGATCAGTTAATGTGATGAGGAAAAGAATAATTACATTTGTCTTGTAGCTTTGAACTAATATGCTTTCAATGTGTGCTACCTGATAATTATTCTGTTACAGTTCTATTCATAAATGTCCTCTTTCAACAGCTACTATTTTCTTAACATCTCATTCTATTCCTCAATGATAGTCTAGTTTTTAAAATCTAAAATAGGTATGTGTATGTGAAACGTACAGAAGATTTGACAGCGTTTGAATTGCAAGAACATGTTTAATGTTACCTGCTTCTTCCAAGAAGTTAAAATAGAGTTTGTTTTAAAAATCCAAAGTCTCAGACTTCCTCAGGTTTGAAGGCTTCGGCAGCTGCAGGAATCCGCGATCGTGCGTGGTGCCTGCTGTGCTCGCCGCTGTAGTGCCCCCGATCCAGCTGGACTGGGGGACTATAGTTACCCCGTAAAGGTAACTGAAGATAGGGGAGACTCAGCAGGGGTCTGGGGGAATTGCAACCCCCCCTCCTCAGCTGGCTTAACTCCCTTTTTCGAAAGTGGTGGAGCAGCAGTCAGCAATGGCCGCCACAAAGAAGCTTTCATCTGGATAAGAATGTGCAGGAGGAAGCTGAGAAAGTGAAAGTTTTTGGCTAACTGGGATGACAAGTAATATTTAAATACCCTGGAACTTAAGTTTTATTAAAGATACATCGTTCCCAATGAAGACGGAAGAAGCAGCAAATGAAAATAAAAAGGGAAAGTTTGTTTTTTCTATCCAAGAAATTCTGGGCAGAAAATAAACAAAAACAAAGATCAATATCAAAACACCCCCCCACACACACACACAAATGAAAACCAAGAGTTGTTTTAAAGTGTAGTAAGAGAAAAAAAATAAAAAGCACAACAGTCAAGACATTTATGGATGCTAAATGTAAAAGAAGTCTGAATGTTTCACATTGGAACTTTTGTTTTCCTTTGAAAACATATTTCTTATTCAGAAAACAGTTTTCAGATGTATTTTTGACAGGCGGTGGACTTATAAATGTACTTTCCTTTAAAGCATATGTATATACAACATTTAGATTGTTAATGAAAACAATTGCTAACCCTTTAGAATGGAACCTAGCTTTTGATAGTAGCACATTTGTTCATTATTTCTACTTGATCAACATAAGCTTTTGCAATTGTTTTGGTGATATTGTTTTATACCAGCAAGACTTGCAAAGTGTCTGGCTTTATTTTGGTGAACATGAACTTGTGGCTGTGAGCTATTTCATATCTGCTGGTTTGACATGAGCAATCCTATTTATGTTTTCCCATTCCTGAGTTCACATTGATATAAAGCTTAACGTCTGCAGGGCTGGATCCTGTTTTTCTCCTTCAGGATTCTGTATAAAGCTTCATCTACAACAGGATGTCAAACTTGACTTAATTGAGAGCCACATCAGGCTTGTGTTTGACTTGAGGGGGGCATGGCCAGGGGGTATGTAGCCAGGGTGGGTGTGGCCAGGTCAATGTAATTCATGTCGGGCTGCTGCATGTAACCCTCTCGAGTTATATTTTGGCTGGCAGAGTCACTACGGGCCAGAGCTTCACTGTTTTCAGAGCGGCCATGCGGGCCAGAACTAAGCCCCCAGCGAGCTGGATCTGGCCTTGAGTTTGACACCCCTGATCTATATGAAGACCATGCAGATTTTCAATCAGCTTTGAAGCATTTACTTTCTCAAAGATTTGCTGAGGTACTTAATTGCTCTTATTTGGCCCATATTTCATTGGGTATAAATTTCTTCCTGACTATGCAAAATGGAAAAGATATGACTTTTAAAACTTAAAAAACAATCAGAAATGTTGGTATTAACATATTTTTGCAGTAAAGTACGTTGTGGAAAGATCTACTTTGTTTTGAGCCAATATACATTTTCTAGTGATCTATTTAATTTCTACTTTGAAGTTTTCTATGAAACAAACATAGCCTTTAATATAGTAGCCCTCACCCTTTTGGATACCAGGGGCTGGTTCAGTGAAGAGAGGTTTTCCATGGATCAGAAGGGGCCTGGTTTTGCATGCTGCCTGCATCCTACGGATAGGGCTTTGCTTGTTTGCACAGCCTGGTTTCTGGTATGCTGGTCCATGGACCGATGGTTGGAGACCCCTGCTTTAATACATGTTCAAGCAGAATTACATCTTCTGATTTATTAGGACCTCAAGATTTGATGTCATTTTCTAATTCTAAGTTTTGTTAATTTCTGCTGGTTTGGTTTCCATAATCCTCATGGTTGTTTTTAGTATTTATTTGAGCAAATAAAATATCTACTAACCTTATGTTTTTGATGTTGTAGCTGTCATCGAAGACTATTCTGTTATTACTATCTACTGTCTTTCAATCTAAGTGATTCATAACAATCAATATATGCAGTTTGGTCCATAGTTCCATGGAATGTAAAAAAAAATTTCCATTAAAAAACAGCTTTTGGAATTTTTCTCAACAGCATTTTTTTAACTGTGAAAAGGGAACTTCACGCAGACAGTAGTGTCACTCAAATAGGAAAAGCCCAAAGGGGAACATCAGGCCAGCCATAAAACAAACTTACATAGGAAAAGGAATCAAATAAAAGGTATTAAAGAATCCCTATAGATAAAAACCTAAGTAATTAAGAAAACCAGACAAATAAGAAAAGGAAACCCTTACAAAGACAGGACATACCAAATAAGCAAAACAAACAGACAAAAGACACAAAAAATATAAATTACAAAAGAGACAGACAGGAGATTACCACAAGACAAATATGGGAAAAAAAACATTATGAAGCTAAAAGAGATTAGGAAAAAAACTGATAATACCAAACCACACCATGGAGTTTGCCTTCCACACCCCGCGGAATTTGCCCTCCGGCAGAAATAAAGACAAACTCAAACAAGATTTGAAACATTAAGCACAAATACAAACATTCACACGAAGTCAACTCACAAAGGGAGAAAAGGGTATAAAAAACCAGGGACTTACCATAAGAAGCTACCTAGCCCAGGAACGCAGACTTCTTGCTGTCCCCCGCCTTCCTGAAAAATAAAAAGATCCAGCTTTCAAGCAGTTGTTCGTATCCTTGTACCGGAGCTCTCCCAGTGGGAAAATCGAATCCTCGAAGGAAAGGCATTTTGAAACCTTTCAACATAACCAATACATGATTCAATTTGAGGCTTTGTGTACTGTACTATTAAATGCTAATTGTGTTTTGTCTCTATCTTCATATGAATAAAACAAAGCCTGCTCTCATAGGAGTTTAATTCAGAATTCTAGTTGCATTTTTCATGAATGATTTAACTAATAGCATGAAATGAGCAGAAAACTGACTGCACTTATTTCAGTAATACTGCATTTATTGGTATGTACAACATAGTCCATCATAAGCAGTGTGATGAATGAAATCATTGAAACTGTTGAATTTGATGACTGATATTCAGCTCAGGAATATTGTTCATTGCTATGTACAGATCAAATCTATACAGCCAAAATTTAGGTTTAAATAGAAGTTCTCAAATAGAACAATTCCAAGTCATGGAATTGACAACTAAACAGATTTCTAGCAATATACAGTATTTAGCCCTGTAGAACTTGTAATTTCACCCACTGCTACCTGGATTTGGAACTAGCAAGATAATTGTTACAACTGAAATGAAACTATATTGCATTTTTCTAAATGTTAAAGGAAGACATTGATCTTTTAATAGATAAAATCAGATATCTTTATAGCACAGTACTTAGAGTTTTTGCTCATGAACTTTCCACATATGGGTTAAATGAATTCTTCAGTGAAACATTGAATGTGTTACTTACCATTAGCTCATCATAGATTTCACTGGAATAAACTTCCATCTAAATATACTCAGCAATGCAGCCTTAATTAAAAAATCAAGTCTGGATAGCCTTGATTCCTCCCACCCCCACTGATTCTTTCAGTCACATTTTCATATTTTAAGAGGGGTGATATTTAGCCCTCTCAATCTTAATATACCTTAACTCTAAATTTCATTATATTAATTTGTTAAAGATAAATTCTGAATTCCCCCCCTTGTTATTCCATATTCTGAAATGCCAAAAATCTCATCCTGTAAGGAAGGATTTGGTGTTTACTGAGAATGAGTTGCTGAGGTATTTATGCCAGTTATGAATTGCAATAGCACTTAGACTTATATACCACTTCATAGTACTTTATAGCCCCCTCTAAGTGGTTTACAGAGTCAGCATATTGCCCCCAATAATCTGGGTCCTCATTTTACCGAAGGATGGAAGGCTGAGTCAACTTTGAGCAGGTGATAATCAAACTGCTGGCAGTCAGCAGAATTAGCCTGCAATACTCCATTCTAACCACTGCACCACTACTGCTCATAAAGATGCTTTGTATGAACATTTAGGGAAGATTCATTTAGGGCTTTAAGGGAAAACTGTACTTGCAGAATGGAATCCAGAAATGAAGATACAAAACAGGACAGAAATTAATATGGACCAATCTGAATCCAAGAAAGCAATTGCCTAATGGTGACACCATTTTCAATGGCAGCTGTGTTAAAGACACATGTTATTTTATTAAATGAGCCTACAAGACCTTAGCCAATTATATTAACCAACCCATAATTATTCATTATGACAATGAATGTGAAATTTCCTTTTTTTGATAAGAACTTCACAAAAATCAGCAACAAACAGGGCAGAAATGTCAACTTTTTCCCCCAAAAAATGTTGGATTGAAGGAAATGAAATTCACAGAATGGTTATCCTACATCTGAAATTAACTCCAGATCTATACATTCAGCTACCTTTGAAAAGATGAATTAGGATTGCCACAAAAAACAGCCAAAGAGTAAGCAACAACATTTATTCATATTTTATCTATTCATTATGTTTATATCCTGATGCAATCATGTAAGCTTCTTATTGGCTTATAAGATTTGTAGAAAATAATTAAAATGTCCAGCTAAATCTAAATAAAAATATTTAGATTTACTTTAAAACCCCACAAACACATGATGGACCAAAACAAGACAAAGAAAAATATCCAAATCTAAAGTATTTAAATATGTACATAATTCACTAGATAATTCTAAATAATAACCAGTCTATAAAACATTGCTGTTTAATTATTTTCCTGATAGAATTAGGGAGAAAATAAATTTGACTTCTGCTGGAAAGCTTTTCAAAGAGTAGGTGCCCTTGCTAAAAAGTAGAGCCTTCTATCTTTATTCAGTTCTTAGACACTTCACCCAATACGTCCCAATCATAAGGCTGATGTTGGTTTCATCTTGGGATAGCTAGACACCATTATATGTCAAAATGAGCATTATAAATTGCACAGGAAAGACTTGGAAGGAGGAGTACAGGCATCAAATGCTTCCAATTATGGGTGGCATTCTGGACCAAATGTAGCTTCCAGGTGATCTTTCAAGGCAGCCCCATGTCACATGAATTGTAATAGTTCAACCAGGTTGTAATGAAGACATGAATTACTAAGGCTAGGAGTTTTTGTAAAAACCAGGTTGGGGTAAAAAGTGTTTCACCAAGCAGAATTGAAAAAGAGTTCCTACAGGCCTTCATCTACTGCCCCCCCCAGCAAAAGCTGTGAATTTAGAAGGACCTGCATATCATAAACCTAGTCCTTTGGGAGCAGTGCTTGTTATCAAGAGGTGGAATTCAGAGAAGATCCTGATGTACAAAGAGTAACTCCATCTTGCTGTGTCCAAACTCTATCCATTTCATTCCATCCAGTCCCTGAGAACCTCCATAAGGCATTAATGGCATCTCCATCACAGCTTGTGGTTGTATTGTAAAGTTTAGTTTCATATATATAGCCAATTCACTGAAGACAGCATGTTGTGGGATAATTTAACAATTCTATTTAATTATGTAAAATAAATAAAAAATATTTTAATTTTTGCCATCCACATTTCATTCTGTCCCTCCTTTTGCATCCTTTCTTTAATGATACTATTCCACAATTTATTTGATATTAGTGTAACTCTTGTTCCGCGGCAAGTTGTCCTGTGATGAGTTGGCCATGGCAAGTTGGCCATGATGACTTGGCTGTGGCAGGTTGGTCATGACAAGCTGGCTGTGGTAAATTGCCATAGACCCTAATCACTGTTTCACAATCTCCAGTCCTTTCAGGTAAACTAGAACAGCGGTCGCCAACTGGTGGGCTGCAGGCTGCGAGAAAATTTTGGTGGGCTGCAGAGAAATGTCACCCCCAGAGCACCCCCCCAAAGCAATTAATCCAGGCTGCGCAGAAACACAAGACTGTGTCACCCACATGGACTGCGGGAACCCTCCCCGCCCACTCACTCCTTACCCGGCAAACTTGCCTGCTAAGTTGCTTTTTTTCCTTTCTTTTCCCCTGTCCATCAGCTGTTCTGCTGTGCCAGGATATTTAGATTAGCTAGGAAGCAAGAAATGGTTGGATTTCTTGCTTTCTAGCTAGTGTTTAGATCTTCGGCTCTGCTTTTAAGCAGAGCCGAACCTCCCTTAGGACTGAAGGTTCTATTATTCAGTGCAGACTCACAGCAAGCAAATTTTATGTGACAGACTCAGATAGCCGACGGCTGATAGATAGATCAAAGAATGATTCTGTGAGCAACGCAATCTGCCTGCCTGTTTTGCCTGATTTTGGGTAAAAGTTGCCCTTTTTATATTAAAAAAATCAACATATAAATATTTATAATATTTACATACAAGCTATCCCCAGCTTGGTCACATGACCAAGCCACATCCACAAATTAGGCCATGCCCAAAGAACTGGTTAGTGGTCCCTGGAATTTAAAATTATGAGTTTGGTGGTCCCTGAGGTCCAAAAGGTTGGCGACCCCTGATCTAGAAGAACACGATGGCTGATGATAGTGGAGGCTCCTAGATCTGAAAGGATCAGAAAGGGCCATCCATCAGAGCAAACCATGTATGTCCTGTATCCAGGCCTGAACTCTGGCTGAAAAGAATCCAGACTTGTTTTTATTATGAAGCATTGTAGACGATTTGCTACACATCTCAACAATTTTACCTGTCAAGAAAAAGTGGAGATCCTGGGAGCCAAGATCCAGTGTTATAAGGAGTCTCTGTGGTGCAGTGGTTAGAGTGCAGTATTGCAAGCTACTTCTGCAGCCAGCTGCCTACAATTTGGCAGTTCAAATCCAACCAGGCTCAAGGTTGACTCAGGCTTCCATCCTTCTGAGGTGGGTAAAATGAGGAGCCAAATTGTTGGGGGCAATATGCTGATTCTGTAAACCCCTTAGAGAGGGCTGTAAAGCACTATAAAGCAGTATATATATATATATCTAAGTGCTATTACTATTGCTATTATCAGGGTTAACAAAGAGAGCATCTAGACTATGCGAAGTTCATCATTTTGTGATAATTTTATATTGATAATTTTATATTGAACTGCTGCACGATTAAAGACAACACTTCAGTGCCTTTGCTATGCTGACTGTCAGCTTTAATCCCCATGTACATTCAGGGGCCACTTTGGGAAATCCTGTTCTGGGGTCCCAAACTAAAAATTTCAGCCCAATGCCAAATATCATTGCTTGCTTGAAACAAGAGTTTCAAGAAGGATGCTCTAAATTAATAATCACAATGAACACAGTTGCAACAATTGGGGGGGGGGGGAAGGTAGCATTAGATTTTCTTCTGAGATCAATCGTGCATCCTGATTGCCTGCCTGGGTATTTCACTTATGCTTCTTTTTCATTCGTATCTGGTAATAATCAGAACCAATGTACTGCTTCTAGGAAGTGGTTCTAAATTAAGGTTAATTTGATACTTAGTTGATGGAGCAGCTCTTGTCTCTTAATTCAAAGCTCTGCCTAAAATTCAGCAGTTAGAACATTTGATTTTAATATTTCACAGTTTTTTTTCCCTTTTGCTCATCTCAGTCCTCTGTGATCCATAAAATGTATCACTGGAGGAACGTAAATACAAATGGATGTCTTTATAACAGCTGCACTATTTATTCTAAGCCCTTTTTCTCCAAGAACTGGAATTTGAAAGTTGAAAATGACTTCCCATGATAATAAATCAGAAAAATACTGCAGTAAAATATAGTCATTTCCTGAGGAAATCTTACATTATAAAGGACTCTGAAACAGACCAATACATATCAAGCAGGATCATTTTGTGAAATAGTAAAGTATGTTTTAGATGTATTTAAGCTGCATTGTTTCATTTCCATGAATGGAAATGACACAATGCAGAATTTGTCTAACTTGTTAGACAATTCTAATTTGTTAGAATTTGTCTAACTCATTGTGGCTGTGACTGGCTACAGTTTATTCTATCATTTAGTGGAAAAAAATAGAAAAGTTAAAAAAAATTCTACTTGGAAAATTCCAGGAAGGGCAATGACTAAGTGTTATCATTGCTCTCTCTCTCTCTCTCTCTCTCNGTTATCATCTCTCTCTCTCTCTCTCTCTCTCTCCCTCCCTCTCTCTCTCTCTCTCTCTCTTTCTCTCTCTCTCTTTCTTTCCCTCCCTCCCTCCCTCTCCCTCTCCCCTCCCTCCTCTCTCCCTCTCTTTCTCTCTCTGTGAGAGATTATATATATCAGGCAGTAAATAATGTGTGTGTATGTAATAAAATTTATACAAATTAAATTCAGAGAAGGGAAAATAAAAAGAGAATAAAAGTACAAAAAGAAAAACAAAGTGAAATAAAGAAAAAGAATAGAAATATGCAAATATGCACTCTTCATCTCAGCAAGTATAAACAGGTTTGGCAGCTCATCACTCCCTATAAGGTTACAGATATTTTTTTCTTCCCATAACTCATCTCTTATCTATAAACAAATACATAAGACATCAACTCTTCAATCCTGGTGTCAGCAAAGTCTCTAAAGAGTTTTTTAACCTTGATCAAATAAACCAACCTTATACTCTTTCATCTATGGAAGTCTTAATCTTTAGTTCATGCGGATATTGTCATGGGATTTGATCCTTTTTCAATTCTTTGTCACATTATACAGGATTCTTTGAGATTTAACAAGCCTGTTTTGTAAATTCAGAACAACAACAACACATTATCCAGATAATTTCTTAATTTGTCATTTGCATTCCCCTTTAATTTTTAAAACTTCAACCAGCTCCTTTTATATATCAGTGAAGAGCCCTTATTCATGTCATTCTCTTGGCCTGGTACTCTTATTTCCACTTTGAATATCTCCTCTAGTTTAAGCCACACTTTTTTTATCCATTCTTTCTGCATAAAGCAAGAATTTTTTCGCATCTATCATTCCTTCATTAACAGCCTTTAAACATAGTCTATCCATCGAAGCAGATGTTAGCCCTACTATTACTGAAATGACTACTAATGTCTGAGCCCATTCTTCAAAGATCTCTTTTAGTATTTTGAAAGTAATAGTGTTTTATTTCATTTTGGTCCAAAGCCTTATCATAAGCAAAAAGAGTTTCTTTTTGCCTGGAATCTTTAGTTCCCTTCAGTATCCAATTTAATTAATAAGGTGCCTACTCTTTGTTATGACTTAAAGTAAACAGAATCATTCTGGTTTCTCCTTCCCTGTCAAAGAAGCTGCTTATTACATATTAAATAGTGCTGTCCGGGAATTCTGGGAATTGAAGTCCACATATCTTTCTGTTTTTTCCCCCTCTTTCTTCTCTTCTCTTCTCTGTTGTAACTTCAAACGGTCACCAAATAAATGGCTGTAAGTCAAGGATATTTAAGTTTTGTGGATGAAACCACAATTGGTCATTTCATACGTGATTTACAGTGGTTGTAAATCTTTGTTGAGGTTGATTTACAGTGTTAAATAAAAAACAATGGTTAATATAATTTGTAAATGCATTTACAAATTGTGTTACAAGTTACTTGGAATAGAAAAAATGTTTATGAATTAATATAGGAATACTTTGATACTTTCTGGTTTAGAAAATGTTCATGCATTTCAAATGTCACTTTGCCACCTCCTTCCTTTTCAGATGTTTTTTAAAGAGTCAAACAAATTAATGAAAACCTATTAGTTGATGTCAGACATAAGTAATAAGGTAGAACCTTTATGCTGGCAGACAGTAGGTAACAGCTGTTTATGCCCTATTTGTGAATATTATAGAAATATTAAAATGATTATTGTTGGAAAAAGGAAACCTTTAACAACATAGGATTTTAATCTATTTCATTTTTGTTTATATAACTTCTTTCTAATCTGAACCTTACATGGACATCTTATAAAGATGTTGTTGCTATTACATTGCATAAATTTCAATCAACTTGGTCAGTAGTCAAAAAGAATGAAGCTTATGGTTCAATTTCATCAGGCCAATCTTGGGAGGATTTATTTATTTTCATATGCTAAGTGCAGAACAGTTGGAATGACTACCAAATATTCTTTCCAGCAAACTTTATGCTAATGGAAGAAAAAAGATAACATCAAACAGACAAGACAGGTTCGTTTTTGATTGCTTAATGTCTACATGTCACAGTTCAAATTCATGAATAAAGGAAATTTTCCATAATGCAGTTTTGTGCAACTTTAGCATTATACTTCTCACTTTTGTGGAAAATGAAGCTGTTGGCCTAGAACAGATATCCAAAGAGCAGTTGTCACCAAATCTCCATTTACGTAGTTGTCATAATTCTCTGTTGGGAAATCCCAGAAGTATTTAGTCATAGTAGCAGCATAATAGTGTGAAATGTCCATTTTTCTACTTTCCTCATTTTAGTACCAACTTGAAAATGCTACCAAGGCACCATGAAAAAAATGAAACACCTTTAATTATTTCATCTGTTCCATTTGGTAATTAGCAAATTCCAGAATGTTAGTTGGTGTTAATTGGCAATGTTACAGTGAAAAAAACAAGCTTTTATCACACTAATGAAATATTTTCTTCTGGCTTCTGAAGGAGAGAAAGAAAATATCTTTCTGTATATTTCTTCTTCTAAGTCCATAACTAAACATTTAAAAACCTGTGTTGGCATCTTGTGTTTGTTAAATTGAAGTAATAATGAGATGATATGATTTTCATTTGGTGAAATTTAACATTATCTATCTTCAGAATAATAGGTTGATACAAGAAAATATAGGCATTTATTCTTTAGTAGAAAATAAAAGGAATTTGTATTATCTAGTGCATTTTAAGGTAATTTCTAGTGTTTGAAAAAAGGTATCAGTTGATTAATTCTAAATTGGAAAAGAGCACTAAAGTGGGATGTTTTAGTTACTATATATCAGGATTGCCTTTATATTGTGAATGGATTTGGGAACTGTACATGCAAACTGGGCAGAAATATTTGGGAGTGAGTCTCAGCAAAAGGGAGCACTTCAGTGGTGGGATTCAAATTTTTTTACTACCGGTTCTGTGGGTGTGGCGTGAGGCATGGCAGGGAAAGGATACTGTAAAATCTTCAGTCAGAGGTGGTATTTGCCGGTTCTCCAAACTACTCCAAATTTCCATACTGGTTCTCCAGAACTGGTCAGAACCTGCTAAATATCACCTCTGGAGCACTTGGTCAACTTAGGCTCAAAGGTTATTTATGAACCTGACTAGTATTTAGATAGGAGACCATTTGGGGAAATTAGGACTTTAGGCTAGACTGGATATTAAAATAACATTTCCAAAGAAGACAGTTGCAAATTCAAATTGTTGCAAAGAAAAAAATGTGGATTAAACAAAAATGAATGAAATAAACAAAAATGAACTAATCAGAGGTGAAATTCAGTTTGAAAGAGATTTTACTTTCCAAACACCCACAATGTTTTAACCATTGACTCTGTGTGTGTGTGTGTTTGCGTGTGGGGGAAGTTGCCTTTGGGGCACTCTTATTTCCTGACAACTATCTGGACAAGTATGTTATTGCCTCCTCCCCAGAGCTGAGACAAAATGACTGGCCCATGGTTACCCAGCTTGAGTGGGGCTGTAACTCTTCATCTCCCAGTGTCTAGCCTGATGCCTTCAGGAGTACACAGAACTGGTTGTCTTACAAAAATATGTTGCATAAATATGCTTACAATTGTGTGAAATCCTTTTAACTTTATTGTTTTACTGAACATAATACTATCTCATTTTCTTGTCTTATAATAAAGCTTGATTTATAAAGAAGGCTAACATATTCACACATTCACAATTTATGCTAATATAACATTATGTCTCACCCTAAGTCAGAAAATACTGTAGGTTAGTTGAAAATAAATCCTTTGTAGATGAATTGGAAAACCAACTAAAATAAAAAATCATAATAAATATTGATTAAATGTTTGTAATCCCCATGCAGTATATGAAAACAGGAGCCTTATACTTCAGGCAGAGATCATCTGCAGATCATGCACCTGTGTGGAAAACACTAGGGATAAAATGTTCAGGATGAATGAATAGGGGAAAATATTATTCTACAGTTCAAGATGTGCAGATAGCTTGTTGAGTATAAGTTAACATCTGAATTACCTGCATTTGGCAGGGATGAAGCTAAGTGATAAATCCTGTGCAGTTAACTGAGACCTATTGGGATTTTTTGTATGGCTTAGAGCAGGGGTTGCCAACCAGTGGGCTGGGGACCACTGATGGTCTGCAAGAAAATTTTGGTGTTCCACAGAGAAATGTCACCCCCAAAGCACACCCCAAAGCAATGGCTACCGAGCTGCTTCTTTCCACTTCTTTCTTCTTCTGCTTCTGGCTGCATGCAAGGAAAGCAGCAAAAATCTTTCTTTCTCTCCCCCAACTCTGCCAGAAATGAGTCTTTGGGACTCTGCAAAGCATCCTGCTCCAAGAGGTTAATGCTCCGAGAGCATGACAAGTCTCACAAAGACTTATTTCTGGTGGAATTTGGGGGAAAGAAAGAAAGACTTCTGCTGCTTCTGCTGCTTTCCTTGCATGAAGCCAAAAGTCAGTCAGTCAGTCTCTCTCTCTCTCCCTCCCTCCTCCCTCCTTCCCTGAGAATGGAACTGGAGGTGGTATCCTGTGATCCCAAATAAAGAATGATCGATCAGTAGGAAAGTGGGGTCGGGAATTTTCCTACAAATCTTTTTTGGGATTTTCCTAGGGTCTTTGATCTGTGGGATTTAAAATTATGAATTTGGTAGTCTCTGAGGTCCAAAAGGTTGGTGACCCCTGGCTTCAAGTATAGTATAACATTAGTACAAGTCTCTCTTTCTTCCTCATTCAATATCTTAGTTTTGATGCTGTATAAAGACATTGATAGAATCCTTGTACACAATTAATTTACTTTTCACTTAATATTGATGGGACGAGAATATGGCCAACAGCCCTGTGTGCTATCAGTATCAGCAAATTAGATTCTCTCAGCCATTCTGTTTATTTAATGATTACTAAAATAATTGTTCATACTCTCTATTACATCTAATGATTATGATATTTAAATTAACTGCCATTTTCATTTTCCAAACCCTTAACACTGTCAGATAAGTTCTTTAGTTATGGAGAAAGATTTGAATCAGCCAAAACTTTTTCATTCATATTTTGTGTTAACTAGTTTATCTAGAACTTGGTTAGAGCCATAGTTCCTTAGCAGAACAGGGTTTTCCACATAATTTTTTTTAGCATCAGTTTCCATGTATGAGATTTTGCCTTAAACATGCTACATGTGCTTTTTAGACTATTTAAAGCCAAATCATACAATAGAATCAGATTTTGATTGTTGTGGAATCAGTCTGGGAGGATGATGAAACAGCTAAAGGGGTATAATGTAGATAATTCTGTTGGCTTCTTTTTATTCTTTCAGGTATTCCAGATTGCTTATGTCATTGTAAAAGCAGCTAACGCACCACGGCCTGGAAACTGGATTTTGGAGCGTTCATTAGATGGTAACAATTATGAACCCTGGCAGTACTATGCTATTACAGATACAGAATGTCTGACTCGTTACAACATCACCCCTCGCACTGGGCCTCCTTCTTATGCAAAAGATGATGAAGTTATATGCACTTCGTATTATTCCAAAATCCATCCTCTAGAAAATGGAGAGGTAAGATGAGAAATATCACCACTAAAGTAGCAATCAGCTGCCCTGTTGAATATGTATATGACCTCATCAATTCATGTATATGCATAAAGTTCATCAGATTAAACATTTTCAAATATTTGTATAATATGCCTTACGGGATTTGAAAGGAAAATGTTTTATCTAGTTCCACCCCCACAATACTTGGGAAATGTTTTGAATAACACAGAATTATGAAGAGACACACCTAGATATGGTTAAGAACAGAGAAATTAAGGATCCTTTTGTGACTCTCCAGTATCCTACAGAGATGGTCTCCAAGACTAGCTGCTTCATAGACATCTTTAAAGTTGAGTTTAGATCAAAAGAAAGGGTATTTGTGCAGTGAATAATGCTGTTTAAATTCAGAAATACATTTTTGTCGAGTTCCCCCAATGTGAAATGTAAAGGCAAATTTAAATGCTTCTACTGTATAAAGATATAGAGCATGGGTGTCAAACTTGCAGCGTCATGTTGCCGTCACATGACATTTCACAACATTTTTTCCCATCGTAGAGCTGGGGTGGGTGTTGCCTGTATGTGACACATCCGGTCCATGGGCCACCAGTTTGACACCCCTGACTACAGAGAGTATAGAAGATGACTTTGATTGAAAATATGCAGGACCCATTATCGAAGCAAAATGGGATGAAATTGTTTTTTTAAGCCCAGAACCAAGAATTGATCTTTGGGGAGCACCTCAAGCAGACATCCGTTTAATTCATCGTACTATAAGAACTAAGAGGAAGCACAGCACAGTCAAATTGGCATGATTCTACCATTATAGCCAATTTCAATAAAAGTAGTTTTAGCCTTCCTATGAGTCTGATATTAGTGAAATGCCTGAAGAGTTTCAGGTTTAAAAAGAAGTGTGTGGGTGATAGCGGATTGATGATGGAGAGATAGAAAGGTAGATTACTGTTCTACATTTGCATTTTAGCCAATCATTGTCATCTAGCTTAATAGTAAATAGTAAATAAATAGTTTCTTAATATTTTTGAAAGGAAAATTGATGTTATTCTAATAGTGGCACATGAGGTACTTGCTTTTTCCACCATCTTGCAACATTAAGATTTACTCAAAAAATAGCACAGAAAAATGTGGAAAAAAATTCTGAAATCAGATAAGAAAAACAAAATGAATCAGAAAAAGTTTTACTGCATATGAAATGATTACATTACATTATTAATTCAGTATTACAGGAATCTTAATTTGGCACTAGTTATATTTAGATTGGTAGCATTTCTGATGTTTGTATGTCAGTATGTGTACTTCGAAGTTCGGAGATAACAGAATAGATGGAACATGCATTGAATTCTGAATTGTATCTAGAAAGAAAACCATCTTTGACCTATGCTGAAACTTTTTAAAAAGAAGAATTTAAAATAAAATATGTTCATTCAATAATATTTCAGAAAATCTTTAAAAATACTATTATTGAAATAATATCATAGAAAATCTTTAAAAGTACTATTATTATTACTGTATTTAATACAACTGTTAAATACACTCACCAAAGATCATATTTAGGATCTTACAAAAATAATAATTCTGTTAACGGTATAGCTCTGCTGGTTGATTATTCATTTATTTTTATTATTCATTATTTTTCCAAAGATAGTTCCTTAATTTTCAGCAATTTTTCATAGTCTCTATAAAAGCGAAATACCACTCATGCATCATCACAAAATCTCCAGAACCTTTAAGCCTACAAACTTGAAATTTGGCACATATATTCCTCTTGACTTCTAGGTGTTTACTAAGAAAGGATTTTTTGAAATGACCATCAGAGCATTAATATTTTGTATATTATTATTAACATGCTTTGATGCTAAGGAGTTCTACTCCCCCTGCCCACCTGAAAATAAATCTGTTCCAAATGTAAAACCAAGCAGAGGAGAGGAGTTTCAGTTTCATTTTTAGTTGCACAGCACCAAGAAGCTTTAGTACAGAACAGTTGAGCTAAGCTCCTTGCTGACTCCTTCTTGCTCACAAATACTGTTTCTGTTTCCAGACAGTCCTCAATTCTCAACTGACAGGATGCTAGGCAGATGAATACCAATGGATGCTGGTAGGCACAGGCACATTTCCCTCCCCCCCCCTTATTTTTCTCTCCAAAAACTAAGCCCGACCACATGGTTTCTTAGTGAAGTGTGGGTATTGAGCTATAAGACCTATAGATCTTCATTCAGTGCTTATTCTAGATTTCTTCACAATTACTTGTGAGTTCATGTATTCCCTACATCAACATAATAATATGCCTACAAAATTTTAGTTCTCCCAAACAAGCATTTCAATATTTAATGCAATCTAAAACATTAGAAATGTTGTAGATGCATGAATTATTTGTTTTGATTTTTTTTTAATGCTGCAAGTGTTAACTGATTCATTTGGTCAGAGTAATGAGACATAGCAATACAGTTTAAAACTGTGAATTACAACTGTGAAGTTTGTCACCATACATCATTCAAATTTATTTTTTATTCTCCTTTGAATGTTATGCTGTGCCAAATGTATTCCTTCCTTTTCTTTACTTTAAAGAGCAGTGTGTTCTTTCTTGCTATCTCAAGTTGTTGGCATGCACTCTGATATTAGGCATTTCAGTTTAAATTCCCAAGCTTAAATATCTATTACAGTTGTTGTGAGTATTAGGAATCTGTTGATATTTTGCTCTACATGGTGGAGACATTTTGTTCAAAGTGGCAATTTTCCAGTTTCTCTTCACCTCAGCCACCTTTATGAGTTTTTAAGTGTGCATGACAGTGGACAATCTAGCTGATTTTGCCACCTGTCTGGAGATATTCTTTGACTGGGTACTGTTGTACTCACAAGCGATCCATTAACCTTTGACAATGATGAGGAAAAGGTGGCTATTAGCGTAGAGATAGCAATTTTCTTCCTTCTGCCGAGATCCATGAAACAACATGTTCCAGGCCTTATATAAAGTTGTGTTGGTGCTGAGGGCACAACAGTGAATTGTTCTTCATTTTGATCTCATAATAATCTACGCATGGCTTTTCCCCTTTCAGTTATTCTGCTGATATCGGAGATTCTCCCTCAATGCTATGTTATTTCATTTATTAGTTATTTCCTATTAATATAGCAAAGTTTTTAACCAAAAATAATCTGTTACCTTTTTTTCTTCCTGAAAAAAATATGTGATTAATAGGAAAGAAAGAAAGAAAGAAAGAAAGAAAGAAAGAAAGAAAGAAAGAAAGAAAGAAAGAAAGAACTGTACAAATGTAGATTTGAAGTTAGCAATTAGCAAAATCCTTAAATTTATCAGAATGGAACACCTGAATCATATTTCTTAGCTTTTGTTTTTACCAACCAATGTCAGTATGGATATGGGTTTTAAGTTCATTATTGGATTTTATAAAAGTGTAACATTTAAAAATATATGCACTATAAATTCCAAAGAGCCTGAAATTTTTTTGTTGTTTTTCTTGTACCTCTGAGTCAGTCTTTACTTCTGCCAATCTTGGCAGTTTTTGGCAAGATTTTGGAAGTGGTTTGCCATTACTTCAGTGGTGGGATCCAAAAAATTTTACTACCTATTCTTGGTGGGCGTGGTGTGGCTTGGTAGGTGTGGCTTGGCAGGGGAAGGTTGCTGCAAAATCCCATTCCTCCCCACCCCACTAACCTGTTTTCCAGCTCAGTTCTCCTGTGCAGGGCAACAAAAGATCAGCTGGGACTTGGGAAGCAGCGAATAGATGGGGATGGGACCAGTCAGAGGTGATATTTGCCGGTTCTCCAAACTATTCAAAATTTCCACTACCAGTTCTTCAGAACTGGTCAGAACCTGCTGAATGCCACCTCTGCCTTGCTTCCTTCCTAAGACTGAGAGAGAATAACCACCCAGCTAGCTTTGTGCCTAGGGTGCGCTTCCCAGTTGATCTCCCAGTTTAAAGCCTGTTGCCTTAACCACTACACCAACTTAGGTCTCCTTTAGTTATTACCTCTGTTTTAATAAATGTGCAACAATAGAATTGCCTGAACCACATATGTAAACAGGTACAAGTATTCTATTGTCAAATCTTCAGGAAATAAGGAGAAACTTTCTGACAGTGAGAACAATCAACCAATGGAACAGCTTGCCTTCGGAAGTTGTGGGAGCATCATCACTTGAAACCTTCAAGAAGAGATTTGGACTGCCATTTTTCAGAAATGGTGTAGGTCTCCTGCTTGGATGGGGGGTTGGACTAGATGACCTACAAGGTCCCTTCCAACTCTGATTATCTGTAAATCAGTCCTGTGAATGTATCCTGTCTATTGTGGTTTCTGATTATGCTGGAGTACAATCCCATAGAGGGCCCTTCCCTACAATCAGCTGTAGTCTTGTCCATCCACCCAGGTTTATGCTGTGCAAGTAAAAAAAAAAAAAGCATGTTATATTCAGTATTGCATTGAAAAAAGTAAAGTCTGAAATAATAGAGCCAAATTCCTGCATTTGAGGCTAACCCCTATCATCTTGTGCCCCTTAAATGTATTTGTTTACTTTAGGGAAACAGGTTATTATCAGAATAGAGCTATAAATAACAAGAGGAATATAGTATATTCTAGCATTAAAGTTCTACATTTTTTTTCTTGCTGGTCACAACTCTCAGATTACCTTTTTTGATAGTTTAATAAAAAAATGACAAGTTCTCAAAAGCATTATAAATTGGGCTTCATTGCTTCTGATTCCTGTGATTTTCATAAAGCTGAAAAGTAGAAATTAATAAATACCCCGGAGACTTTTCCTTCATTTCATTTCTACTATGACCATCATTATTTGCTTTTAATTTATTTCTTTATAAAAGCCTGTTTTTAAAATGGAGTTCCTATGGTTTAGCTAAATTTAGTATAAACCCCAAGAAATCACTGATGTTTAATTACTATTAAACTCAAGCCAACAAAATGATGATATAAAAAGTATTACAGAGTTTTAACTCTAGACAAATGTTTTTTACCTTTTGGAAAATGTGATATTTGTTTCTCTTCATTTCTCTTAAACTTTTAGCAACTAAAATTGTTAGAAAATGTGTACTTGTTCTTTTGAAAAACAATATCAGGTTTTTGGTATAAATATCACCCATTCCAGGTATTTAATACTTAGAGAAGACTCATTGAAAGTAATAGGTTATAACTTAAATCTTGGCTAATGATTTAATTTAGTTTGCTCTAGGTAGAGCTGTTTCTGAATGTAATCCTATAATAATAAACTGGTAGCACAAACACACCACAGTTTTTCATACCAAAAGACTGCTACCAAATTTTAGCCTAATTGTAAGGCCAGCTTATCCAGCAAATATCCAGCAATGGCTACTGTATCAGATATAATCTGATCCCAATAATAATACATTATCTTCTGTGGTAACAGAAGGCCCGGTCCCACTGCACTTACGGATGCAAAGAGGATGTAAAACGTTAAAAAAAGCTTGCCATCCATTGGAAAACGCTATGTATCTCGTCTGTGTACTCATTGCATATGTGTTTTCATTACGCTCTGTGCATCGAGATCCGTCCCAACTGCGATTTCAGTCCACGCAAGAAGGTTTTGAGCTGCACAAAAAACTTTGTGAATGGCCAAGAACTTCCACCGTTTATGATGTAAAATCCATGAACATATTGAGCAACAATAGTTCTATGCCGTTTATCTCCAGTTAAGACGTCCGCTGTATCCTCTCTGCATCCTCGGGCACTCCCCGCAACTCACGATACCGCTGCAGCTGAAAATGGAAAAGGGGAAACAAAAGGTACATGAACAGCTCACACAGCAGTCTAGTAGCACGGAAATAGAAAGATGCGCCAACGTGAACGCGTGTTGCACTCCGATATATACATTGCGCGTCGGCATTCCCTTTCGTGCTCCTTTAGGCGTAACGTGATGCATCGATGCTTCATCCGCCTAATGCGTCGCCGCTTTTGCAATTCTCCCCCGCGAACCTCACTAACGGAGAGTGTCATCCGCTTCCATCTCTAAGGCTACCTATGCCAACATCCGTTTAACCATCCCTGCTACATAGCTAACCCTACCGTCCGTTCTTTTCCGTTCTGCTTTATGCCAGATTTTTGCCAACTTTTTGGAGTGGATGACAACGGATGGCAGCCACCCCCAAAATTTTGCTCATCCGCTGTGTCCTTTATACATACGTTTTGCGTCCGTCGGCCAGTGGGACTGGGCCTTAAAGGCAATAGCAGTAGCAATAGCACTTAAATTTATATAACGCTTCACAGTGCTTTACAGCCCTCTCTAAGTAGTTTACAGAGTCAGCATATTGCCCGCAACAATCTAGGTCTTCATTTTACCGACCTCAGCAGGATGGAAAGCTAAGTCAACCTAAGAATTGAACTCCCAGCAATGAGTTATGAGTTAGCCTGCAATACTGCATTCTAATCCCAGCACCACTATGGCTCCTGCTGGTGGGGCATCATGAAGCATCTTTTTATTTATTTTAATCAATGTCAGTATGATTCTCCATAAAATTAGAGGAAATATATCTCCATGGAGGCAGGTAGAATATTAATGCAATATTGATTCTTGGTGAGAACAAGAGAGCAATTAAAGCAGTGGGTGGAAAGCTTTTAGATAAACAGGAGAGTCAGGTAAAGTATTGTATTTTGGAGATTGGTCAAACATTAATGCATATGTGCGTGTGTTTATCACTGCCACTTTTTTCATTTTTATATACCCAAATATATAAATTGTTCCATTTCATAATCAAAAGACATATTCCAAAATAAAGATATCTAATCAGTTTCCAACTTCCATTCTGAAAAGAAAAATGGCCAGATCTTAAATAAAAATTATATATTTTTATATTCTCTCCCATTTCTCGAGCATTCTTTGTTTCCTAATATATATATAATTTTATGTTCTTCAAATTATCTCAGACAGAGAATGAGAGAAAGACAGAGACAGAGACAGAGACAGTGAGGGAGAGATGATTTTTTTTATTATTTTTTCTATTTCCTAATTTTATGTATTGGGAAATTAATTTCCTTATTTGCGTATAGCTGCTTTGTAAGAATCCACCACCTACTCTATTCAAAATTGTTATTAGTGATTAAATTTATGCTGATGAATGATCCAATTTGAAGACTATCAAAGAAATAGGTAAGCAGCTCATCCTAATTTTTCTGTCTTGCATAGCAATTGTGTTACAAATCCTTCCAACATTTTTGCTTTGAGTGTTACATTAAACAATAGTCTCACTAGCCACAGATGTCAGGTCAGATATGTGTAAAACTGGGCAAGAGGGAAATTAACTTCCCAATCTCTGTGCAGTGATTCTAGCCCCAATGTGGCCAGAATGTTATTTATGTTTTAACTATTATTTTGTATCTATATTTAGCGAGAATTGCAAGTAAAAAAAGATTCCACGAAGTTGTGGAAATGAGGAAGCTAAGCAAAGAACCGTTTATTTGATCATCTGTTGTCCTATTCATGGAGAAATCACTAACCTGGTTTAACTTAAACTACAGATGAGTGCATCACGTGAATATGTCCAATTAGAAAATGCAAAACTTTGCATTTGTGTGCCCAGTGGAATAACTGAGGGGCAGCCCAAGCTCAGTTGCTCTGTACTCATGGTATTTCGTGTTCTGTACCATGAAACCATATAATTTCAAAACTATTAGAGATTGTGCTATGGGCTTCTTCTTTGTACCATGGCACTTCATATAGGTTACATTTTTAGCATATACTTTATAAATTATTTCTCCCCAAAAGGTTCTAGGAACTAAAAAATGCTATTTATTAGTTTGTTTTTTTTAACTACCAACAGCTTTGCCATGTTTATTAAGATGAATGCCATGAGACTATTAGTATTATAATACTAATAATTAGTATTATAATATTATTCACTTAGTCAAATGAGAGAAAGGAAGTTGGAAGCAGAGCCTATTAATAGAAGCCCAGGAGTAAGACAACCAGGAAAAAAAGATTATATTCTCTGACATTTTCTGAGTTTGTGTATTACAGATTATAGTTTTAATTATATAACATCTACATCTTTTATTTTTTATTGAAAATCTGGTAGACTTTCAGTGGCTTTTTTCAAATTCTTACTCTTGTCTCCTTTGTAGTAAAATAGAAATATAACTCTAAAGTCTAGAAAATAATTTCCAGTTGCAATAATTCTGATTGAACAAGTATGCTGGCCTTTAATTTGAAGCTTAAGGGCACACATTTAGAGATTGGGACAAATTTAATTATTCATACATTGTTCCAGGAGCTAAAAAAAACCTGTACAGGAAACATGTGGCAGTGTGACAGCAAATGTTCTTCTCAATTAAAAATTATACAGTCTTCAGATAAAAGATTTTTACGCTGTAGTTGTATCATAGCCTTCAATTCCCATATATCATGTGGAAACATCTGGATCCATTTTAAGTTCCTTTAAAAATAATGAAGTCTGGAATGTCTTCAAACTCATTTTTTGTATGTAACTGGGTCCTAAGTTATACTAATGTAGCTCAATAATGTCAGGAGTTCTGAACACTGGGATTTTTTGATGCCTCCCTGTCCTTCATGCTCTATTGCTTGAATAGTCATTCAAGGCAAGTTTGGCCAACAGAGCAAGGCATACAGAGAAGGAGACAAGGACTTACAAATGAACTGTAAATCCAATCCTCCCAAAGCCTGATTTAATCCTTTCACACTGGGAATTTCAGCTTGTCAGTATCTTAAGGTCAAAGGGTCAAAATATCTACAGATATTCAGAACTGAAATATATTTATCCCAGCATGCCTGGAAAAATTGCTGTGACATATCCCTGTCAGATAAGATTTGATGAATTTGGCAAGTAAAATTCCTTCAAACATAAATGCCTAAATTCCAGAGAACTCTGATTGTTGGGTGGTCTAAAATTCTAGAAATACTCAACATTTAACTACTGTTTGAAAATTCCCAGCTAATGCTTCAATTCTAATCAAAGCTTTTTTTCCCCCCTCAGCTTTAAATGTCATGGCTTTTTTTCTTGAGATAGTGAATACAATGCCAATTTCTTTCTACTGAATACCACTATAATAATAAATGTCAAATGAGAAGTCTGGCACAATCCAAAATGAGATGTGGCTCCTTCTTTAGAGATCTTTGTTCACTAATCCCTGGTCTCCCAGGTTTGCTAAAGGAAAATTTAGTTAAATATATCAGTTAGAGCATTAATCCATTTTTCAAGACTGCATGTGTCAGAATAGATATAAAGGAGTCTCACCGAGCTCCTATTGGTTGAATTTGTATATGGTTAATTCAAGTCTTATATGCCTGCAAATAAATAACAGCAGGCATAAACTGTAAAAGGGAATGATTGATCATTGTCGCAGGGCATTCATTGTCAGAGAGAAAACAGCAGTAGATAGCTGGAAATTATATCTTTCCAATAGTTTTGCTCCTAAGTCCCTTGGTTTCATCATTTAGGCTGCCTGATACCTATGGAGCTTGGGATAGGATCCTCTATGATAAAATCCTCTGTTTGATTCTGTCTGCTTAATTCCAAATCTTGTTTGACTGACTGGAGATATCTGATCTCCTGAACCTAATGCTCAGAACCTTATCAAAATTGGATTCTGTCGTGACAACAAATCTTTACTGCAAAAACAAAAATAATCATTTGATAGTAGCAAAAAATGGCTTTTGTATGTTTTTGCTGCCACTGAATTTTAGTTTAGATGTTTACATCTCTGATATGGAAGCCAAAAAGGCAGATACAGTAGATGGACTGGATCCTGATCAAGGTTTGTCCTCTGATCCCTGGTGTTAGTTTTCAAGCAGGACTGCTAATCTCTGCTTCTGGCTTTGCTGGTACGACCTCTAGCTTCAAATTATACTGGTGGGTAAAAGTTCCTGGAGGTTTTTAAGAAAGGACTGGACAGTCGCTTGTCTGAAATGGTATAGGGCCTCCTGATTGAGCAGGAGGTTGGACTAAAAGACGTCCAAGGTCCCTTCCACCTCTATTCTGATTGATTGATTGATTGATTGATTGATTGTGCAATGACAGTAGCCATTATGTGTGGCTTAGCTAGTGGAGGCTGTAGATATTCTCCTGCTCCTCATTTTGAGCAACTGAATGGTAGAAAAAAAGTGAAACATTTTTACTTTTCCACTTGGATCCATGAAAATTTATCCAGAATATGTTTTTCCACATGTGAGTTTGGTAGAGGAAGAGGAAAGAAAATAAGCAGAAAGGGCCACAGTACTTTCTCTTGTTTTTTGCTTTTGAAAATCAGAACCTCAATCTTCCTTTTTTTTTATCTGATTTGCAACTCAACTGCCAGTGTAATTGCAGGTTCTGCTTTTACCTCAGCCTTGAGGTATAAGTGCAGTGTGTGTGTGGGGTGGGGGAAGAGACAGCATCCACAGTGACAAAACCAGTGGGTGCAAGCCAGGTTGGTTGATGTTCCACCCATTTTAACATGCATAAAATGCATGCAAATTGTTTAAAAGGACCAGAACTAAAAGGACCAGAACTATTTTGTCACTGGGGATCCTTCCCAAAGTTTGCATTGGAGAAGAGGTCAAATCACAAGGAAAGCTAAAGTAAAAAAGCTCTCTTAGGATTGAACTCCTATGAGGTAATATTAGAAAGAAAACAATATTGAGGGAAATTGTGGTTGCTTTTGAATAAACATCCCCTGGTTATTAGTTACACTATAAGTCTTTTTGCATATAACTTTTAAAAGAGAATTTTGAAGTTCAAGAGGCAGTAACTGAGATTCTTAACATACAAAAATCAACTTTCCAAGAAGCCTTTCCACTTGGACAAAAGAGAGAAAAAACAACAAGATTGAGCAATGGAATCTGGAAACAATTATTGCTGAAAAAGAAGATGGAAACAGATTTGCTGCTACCTCCTGGGGAAATCTGAAGCTCTTTTTGCTTGCTTTCCTTTCCATTTTGGCTTTCTATTAGAGAAGGTATATAATAATTAATGTCATTAGTGGAAAACAGAGCAATGATTAATAATGTGATTCAGAGGGCGTCTTAGGATAATATGGTTCAAATGATGTGAAATGTAACCACTTACTAAGCACACACGGAACAATTTGTTCTGAACAATTTGGCACCACGGAAGGGTGAAAAGGTTTCAGTCTTCTTATAGTATTGTCATGAACAGCATTGCCATATACAAAAAGGCAGAAAGCTGTGGATAATGTTTTCTGAAACATATAATCTCACATTTGCAATACTTCATTTATTGCAGTTTCTCTATGCCATGATAGCAGTGTGCAATTGTTGGGTTTCAGAGATTATGGCTTTTCTCTTATTTTTTCTGATGGGCCACCAAGAGAACCAGGATTTTTCTACTGTGTTATTTTTTATGAGAGCATCCTACAACCCAAATAGTTATCTTTGCTCATTGCCATACATATTGTCATGAATACACCTTAGAATTTACAAAGTAAGCTTAAACCAGTGGTGGGATTCATTTTTTTAACTATTGATTCTGTGAGCATGGCTTGGTGGGTGTGGCTTGGTGGCCATGGCAGGGGAAGGATACTGTAAAATCTGCATTTCTACCCTACTCCAGGAGCAATGTTACTGCAAAATCCCAATTCCGTCCTCACCCCACTAACCTGCTTTCCAGCTCTCCTATGCAGGGCAACAAAAGAAGACCCTGCCAATCAGTTGGGACTCAGGAGGCAGAGAATAAATGGGGGCGGGGCCAGTCAGAGGTGGTATTTGCTGGTTCTCCAAACTACTCAAAATTTCCACNCAGAGGTGGTATTTGCTGGTTCTCCAAACTACTCAAAATTTCCACTACCGGTTCTCCAGAACAGGTCAGAACCTGCTGAATACCACCTCTGGTTTAGACCATGTGTCTTCTGTATTGTATGAGTTTTTCATTTGTTCAAATTCATAAATTAGTTTTTACTCCATAAACTGATATAAACTTAATATTAATTAGTATTTACATGTGTCCATGGGGGAAGGTGGGGGGGCAAGTGATGACACATGATTCATATTTTGACATAAATAACACAATGCACCTACTTATGTCAGATGTTTTGTGTAAGTATTAAAGTGTGACATGACGCATGTTGCCAGCTTAACCTTTTGCCTATAAACATCGCTTACTATAGACATATTGAACTATTGCTGTGAGTGATTTAAAACCAGTTTGCATTTCAGGTTACAATCAGAATGCAAAATACAGCACTTAGTATTTGAAGCAGTAAATTTATGTGTGTTTGTGAGTATTCCTGAGAGCACAAATCTAGCCTGAGCAAGTAGTAGTAAAGCAGTTTTGTAACTTAACAGAAAAAAAATGATTATTTTAAAAAGAACCTGGAAGTAACTTTGTACATGCTTTCAGGAAGAGAGTTAAGAAGGGAATACTCCCATTATGAAAATAAAGGCAGCAAAGAGAAGGCAGAGTGAATTTTTTAAAAAGAGGAGACTCAGAGTAAATCCCACCTCACATCGAACCTTGTGCAAAATAGGTTGTGCAGTGCTGAAAAGTAATCACCACTGAAATCATATTTCCAAAACTTATTCTTGCTGGCTCATGCACCAATCCCAAATTCCCATCAGTTCTCAAAGAGTTATCAGTTTCAGGTCAAAGCCTTCATGAGTCAATCAGCCAGCATCTCTCTTAATAGCAATATTTCCTTTCAGCTATTCCCTGAATGCTTGGACATCTCTTATATATTGATATTTGGTGTCAATGTACTTTGTGCTGGAAACATTCCTGATTGTCTATTTTGAACTCCATTAATAGTTTATGCAGTTGCCATAATTTTTACCATAGTTTTTATGTATACAGGTGGAAGGCAGGTAGGGCAACAAATTATTCTTATTTGCTTGGCCAACTGATCACCCCACCTCCATAGATTTATGATCTGCCTTGCTAGATTGAGGTTACTATTGACTGGCACTTGGAGATCTAGGTTGGCTGGAATATTAAAATGCCTAAAATGTCTTGTATCTAATCCAATCTGCTTTGGTTGGTGTACTCATCTTCCTATACAGGATTCCAACTGCTGCACCTTGTAACTGTGGCTACATATAGGAACTTTCCAGCTTCCCATGCTATACATTTAACCAATTTCTAGGACTGCATTTTAGTCCAAATAGTTAAATAGTTAAAGGAAGATGCCTTTCATAAGCAACTCCCTATTTTTATCTACATAACAGTGACAGCTTTTTAAAGCATGTGATTTTTTTAAAAAGATGTTTTTATTCTACCTATTATTTTTATAAATAACTAAGGTGGAAAAAATAGCACTCCTTTCTCCTCCTATGTTCCCCACAACAACCCTGTGAGCTGAATAGGGATGAGGGAGTGTGATTGCCCCAAAATCTCAGCTGTTTTTCATGCCTAAGGCAGAACAAGAAAAGAGTGTCTCCTGGTTTCTTATCTGGTCCCTTAAACAATAGACCAGGGGTCTCCAAACTTGGCAATCTTAAGACTTGTGGACTTCAGCTCTCAGAATTCCCCATCCAGCATTAACTAGACCAGTATTGGCAAAACTTTTTGGCACCAAGTGTCAAAATGGGAGTGCACCCACACCAGAAAATAGAAGAGCAGCTTCCCAGCATGCATGCATGCACCGGGAAGCTGAGCTTCTGGTTTCTGGCATGCATGTGTGTGTGAAGACCAGCTGGCCAGCAAGCATACACATACCAGGAAGCTGCTCTTCCAGTTTTTGGCATTCCCATATGTGCATAGACCAACTGGCCAGGGCACCTGTGCACTCTGGAAACCAGAAGAGCAACTGTCGATGGCTGGTGTGCCCAGAGAGATGGCTCTGCATGCCACTTCCAGCATATGTGACATAGGTTCGCCATCATGGAATTGGTCCAAACTTTATACCTTACTGATAGGAGAGTGGTTCAAATTAGGTTATTCTCAACTGCTAGGTTGATTATGTTCTTTTATCTTCACAAAGCCTTCTCTGCTGAGAGAAGTTTTTCTTTGTCTGCTAAATAAATCTCTCACTTGAATCTAGCATCAAGTTTAATAACTGTCTCCTTCTTATAGACAGACTATCTCCTCCTTATAGAGAGAATCAAAGAATGGACCATTTTATTGTCAGGATGGGGAAGGCTTTGTTTCATCATTCCTTTTGTAATTATTTTCCTGTGATTCTATTTTTCAGCTTTCTGTGGTATCTCATACACCCTTAAATGTTCTTCAGTTTATTTGATTTCCTTTTGCGAAGACGGTTGTTATTTTCTCTCTCTGCATTCAACTATGCAAGCCAAGTCTCAAGTGAGAGTTGATTTCTCTTTAACTTACGCAGATCAGAATCTTGCAAGCAATTTTTAAAAATAAAATACATATTTAATTTTGTAATCTTAGAACTTTAGCAATAAGAAAATCAGAAATCCTGGTTGTATGAACTTTCTTTGCCTTTCCAAATTACTTTGCTATCTCCCATATCTAATGGACATGAATATTTAGATCTTCTTTGGTTAGCCATTTCTTACATCCAGTGTTTTTAAAAAAAAAAAAAAATTTCTGGCATCTTTTTATTTATTCCTTTCTGAGGTTCATTTCTTCTTGATTTTGCACTTTAGCTTTAGGATATTGGGCAACCATCTGTTACTGATGTATTGATCACTACTACTGACTCTGAAATTTAAAGGCCTGGTCCCACTAGCTGATGTGAACACAAAACGTATGCAACTAAAGAAACACGCCGGACGAGCAAAATTCGGGGGTGGCTCCATCCGTTTTTATCAGCTCCAAAAATTGGTAAAAATTTGATAAAAGAACGGAAAAGAACGACATGGTAGTATGTTAGCGGGATGTTAAATGGATGTTCATCGGGAAGCTAATGGATGAGAAGCGGATGGAAGCGGATGTATACCTCGAAGGGGTTCCGGGGAGAATTTCGAAGTGGAAGCCTAGTGGAAGGGGCACATGCATAGCGGATGAAGCGGATTGCATCACTGTACGCCTATAGAAACATAAGGGATGCCGTGGCAGATGTTATCTCGGATGCAAAGCGTTCACTGCGCATTGCGGGGGGTATTGATGTGTCCGCTCCGCGGAAAAAAGATGCAGGCATGCACCGCAGTCAGCATAGCAGGGAAAGACGTCTGCCAGTATATCTTGCCAGGAACACAATGGTTCGTCAGTCAGGCAATAAAGTTTAATTAAAAGTTTATCTTGCTTAAGACATTTAAAAAAGTTACTTTGTTCATTTGTTTACTTAATAGGTTGGTAAAAACTTTGAAAAATGGTTAAGCCTTTGCATCTTTGTGGGATAGATAGGAAAGTTGTGGAATAGACAAACCTCCAGTGCAAGCATCAGTGGGACTGTATGGTCCACCTCCTCGGCTGCCACAAAATTTATATATTTTTTTTTCAGACTTCAACAATTGCCCAATCTATATATGTTTCCTATGCAGCTATTTTATCCATACCATTTCTCCAATGTACCTGATTTATTCCAAAAATATACTTAAATTTAATTCTTTGCTGATTACAAAGGTTATCAGAAGACTTGATTAATTGCTGCATCCTTTGCTTCAGAGGAATGAAAGCATTTTGTTTTGCATCGTAGATGTATAAAGCTAAGGCTAGGTTCCCACTGGCCGACGGATGCAAAACGGTATGCAAAAAAGGACACCGGATGAGCAAAATTTCTGAGGGTTGGCTCCAACGCGTTGGTTATCCACTCCAAAAAGTGGCCCAAATTTGCATAAACAGAACGGAAAAACGGAAAGGAACGGACAGGGGTAAGTATCGTTAAGCGGGGGATGTTTAAACGGATGTTCTAGGACAGCCTAGTGGATGGAGCGGATGGACAACACACGAAGGCTTCCGGGGAAATAGCGAAGTGGGCGCATAGCGGAAGGGCGGACGCGTAAGCGATGATGCCAGATGCATCATGGGCCCTACCGGAAGCAAAGTGGATGCCATAGCAGAATGCATAGCGATGTAAAGCATTTTTACTGCGCATCGGCGGGAGTATGGAAGTTGTGTAGCTCGTCGGATTAAACGGATGCAGCTCACAAGCAGTCAGCATTCAGAGAAGAACCTGCTGCCAAGAACATCTTCAAATATAACACCATGATTCGTCCAGTCGGAGAAGAGAAGCCTGTGCCTAACTCCTGCCAGCCTGGCAAGAAAAGGACAGAACCACCAATTCCACCCCTGGCACTGACTTGAAACAGCTGTTGGTGGCTGCTGGTGGTGGTGGTGTGCTGCTATGGTGGTTCTCCTGGCTGGTTGGTTTGCTGGTGATGTGCGGGTGCTTCTCCTGCGCAACTTCTGCTGCTGACTGTGGTGGACCAGCCCAAGGCCTCAAGCCCTGCTGCTCAAGCCCCTGAAGGCCTGAAGCCTCTGCTTGAAGCCCCATGCAGAGGGAGGAAGAGGCAAGGAAGGAAAAGGGAGAGAGGAAAAGTACACCGTTTCCGAGGACATGAGAGGAGGGCTGAATGGCTGAGGGCAGAAGGAGTACCTGTGGAGAAAGGGCCACAGGACTCTATTGCAAACACAAGAAGAGCAGCAGCTTGGAGAGACAAGGCAGAGATCCTGGGCTACACTGCAGATGTATCTCTGAGTGGTGGAAGCACATGCACACTGGTTATGCAAGCATACACCTCAAGAAATCTGGGCAGGCTGTGTCAAGCTCATGACAGGAGATGTCATACCATGGCTCAAGTGCAGTTCCTGGGAGGTGAGGTCCCACTGAGGAGCAACCCTTACCACCCTCTCCCTCAGACAGCCCACAGAAGCCGTCTCTCCGCCAGTAGACAGTGTCCTGTCTCCGGAGGTATATTCGGGAGGCCCCACGCAGAAACCCCCCCGGACAGCTGCACTCCCCATGCTGGAGACTTGGGCAGGAACCCCTGTCACAATGGAGCAAGAGCAGCAGCCACCAGAGACAACCCACCCCACCCCACCTCAGCTCACAGGATGTAGGCAGAGAGGCCAGACTGGAGGGCCAGAGCCACACTGTTCCTTGTTGGAGATCAGGGACACAAATCAAGACCAGCACAGAACTTCTCCTCTCAGTGGTCCACAGTGACATACCATCCTCGGACGGAGCCCTTCATCACCTACAGTGACCAGACTCTCATGACCTACCCGGCCAATACCAGGTGATGAAGCAAAAAGATCACAGCATTTCGTGCACAACCCTCCAGGTCCCAGCGAAACCTGCTCCGACCCAGTCCAGGTCTGCTCCTCCACCCCCAGGTGATGTCACCACCTTTACCACGGCTTTCCAACAGCCCTACCTACCAAGGCTACGACTACCAGGACTTCCACAGCAAGAAACAGCCCTTCCAGTCAGGCCCAGGTTTCATCGCACGCCACAGATCCACACCTCACCACACTGCAGACAAGGAACAGCCCCACTACACTCCTCCTTCCTTCCACCCCACAGGCCAAGCCCGTCATGGAAAATCTGTCATCAGTCTTTGTGCCGACATCCAGGTACTTGAGAAGGCTCTCAACCTTCACGGGACTAGAGTCAGCTCTCGGATAGCTCCTGACACACACCACCTGTTGTACTCTCGGGGCCAAGCAACCCAATGGTGCGCCTCAGCCCAACACTCAAGCCACAGCCACTCTCACGTCCTGCCGCTTAACAAGCCTGGACCATGAACATGCCTCAGAGTGACTGAGAAAGTGAACAGAGGACTTGAGTGTTACCTGTTCACTTATATCTTTGCTTAAGACATTTTACTTGGTTCATTTTGCTTTTTTATAAGTCATAACAGTTATTAATAACTTAAAACAGTTTAGTAATAAGAGGTATCTTGCTTAATCACACTTGGTTTCATATTTTTTACTTAATATAAAGTTGTTAAAACTTTGAAAAATGGTTAATCCTTTGCATGATGTGGATTGGGAAGGATAGTTGTGGGTTAGTAGGATAGTTTGGGATAGATAAACCTTCCAGTCAAGCATAGTGGACTGTAATAGTCACCCTCCCGCTGCCACACATATGGCCTTTTTTACAATAACAATTTATTTCATAGATCAACACATTTCAAAATCAAACAAAAGCTCTTATTCTGCCCTATTTTCTAGAAGCCACTCAACATTACTTGGCACAACTCATCAGTGTTATGAGACGGCTCAAGGAAGCATCCATTAACCATCTATCACCTGTCTTGTCACTCCACTGCTCCAGCTCGGCCAGTTGCACCCAGTGTCTCATGTAGGTTGCGCCGCTCCTTCCCTTCACGTGAAAATCTGTTGGGGCCTTGTACATCCACAGTGTCTATCAGGTTGACGTCCTTGCCCTCCATCACCAGGCCTCCAACGTCGCTTTCCCTTGTTGACAGTCCCACAAGCCTGTTTCTGCAACAACTGGGTTGCGGTGTTGCCTGAGATTTTGCGAGGTGCAGCAAGCTTCCACGGAGCTCCTCACAAGTCTGTGGTGATGCTGCAGTGGTGGTGAGAAGCTACATGGAACCTGTTGGCAGGATGCGAAAGGCATTCTCACCACCCGTCTTGCCCTGGACAGCCTGTAAGTTCGAAGAATCCTCTCTTCATGGGTGAGGTATCTGAACTGCAGGGCTTCATGAGTGCAGGTTCTGAGGAGAGGGCCCATCATCACCCCACGGATGAAGTAGGGCATTTGTGTGTCATTAGGTAGGGGTCCTGGGATCTGGAAAACCCACCGATGAGGTTGTGTTCCAGCCCATCCTTGAGGTCACTGGGTCGTTGTATACCTGCTATCTTGAGCTGATCCGTTGCCTGAAGCATCGATGTACATGACTTGTAATCAGATCAGCCATGGCAAAGAGCATAATTCTGAAGTTAGCCTTGTAGTTGTAATAATTGGACCCTAGTTGGAGCTTTGCAGGCATGTACTTCCCAGTCTATGGCTCCAACGGTGTGGGGAAAGTTCTCACCTCTGATACAACTCTTCTGCAACTTTCCTTCAGCCATTCTTCAGTGGTGGGATCAAGGGAGAGCTCCTCCACATATTCTTTTCGTGATGGCCTGCCCACCACTTCTCTGACCACTTGCTGATGGTTGTTGTGTGGCACCTCCAGGCATACTGTATGTTTTCTGTATGTGGTTCCAGGGCAGGTGGCGCAGAGTCAGTGCCACCTTCAGTCCAGGGTTCCCAGGCTGGGAATGGAAAGTTGGTGCTCGGCTTGGTCAACCTGGGTCCAGACGCTCTAAAACAATTTTCGTACAATCATGACTGGTGGATCCTCATGAGGTGGCTGGAATGCACGAGTGGTCTTTCTTACCCAGCTCCACCATCAGCTTGTCATACAAGTCCAAACTCCATTCTTCTCCGATCCATTCCTCGACCCCACCAAGCTCTTTGATATGTCGTCCTTCTTCTCCTTGTGGTAGAAAAGAATGAAACATTCCTGAATGCGGGCTTGGTTCTGGTGTGAATGATCGCAGCTACCATAAGGGAGTGTTGATGATCCCATGGTGGAGGAACAATGATGATGTGGAAGAGCCAGACCAAGGGTGAGGAGGTCCTGTAACAGCACGGCTGCTGGACTTCATACTGAGATCCAGTGATTTCCTTCCCCTTTTTATTAGGAAATATCGGTTTTCCGCTAGTGTGTCCGCTTCTACACTACTACTCTAGAGACATACTGCTACATTCGGCATAATAATACCGAGATACATCCAGTACAAAAGCATTTGTCGTTTAATGCTTTATATACGAGACACACACTACGCTTAATCCTTAGTCTATTTGCACAGCTGGAGGCCTACGACTGTTAGTGATCGGAGCGTTTCCGTTCTCTTTCCGTTTCTCACCGTCTTTCCAGATGAGTTCAGGAGATCGTATTGAGAGGAGCGGGTGGCCAGAGGAAGACACAAAGGTTACAGCGGACGTTTAATGGATGTAACAGAACATAGAAGTATGTTGCCCGATATGCTGCGGATGTACATCGTACGCGGTGGAAAGTTCATCCATTCAAAAAGTTTTGTGCAGCTCAAAACTTCTTGCGTGGATGAAATCTCAGTGGATGGATACTCGACGGGCAGAGCGTATGAAACACGTATGCAATGAGTACACAACGGATGAATAGCATTTTCCAACGGATGGCAAGCTTTTTTGTCTATTTTACATCCTCTTTGCATCCGTTGGTGCAGTGGGACATGGGCTTAAGATGAACTTCAGCCACAGAATCCATCTTTATATGTTTTTTCTAGAGGAAAATACTTAAGTTAAAGCTCCAGGGTATAAAATAGAACAGCAGCAAGAGAAAAAAATGGAAATAAACCAATAAATAGAATGCTAGCTGATAAAAAGACTGTATCCTTTATTGGATAATATTCCTGGAGCTCCTAGCCAAAGACTGTTTTGAAGTCCAGTAATTCTCAGTTTGAGATTTTAGGAAAAGTCATGGGAAAAAATGACTTTTTTGTTGAAAAATAGCTGTTGTGATTTGCATGGCCAGCCACAATATATCAGTTTTACAGTAAGCCACATTTGTGAGGTTAAAATACTCATTATTTATTTGTTTTATACTCCATTTTTGTTTGTAACCACTTAACAGGTCCAACAACTTTTGAAGGACATTGTTTTTATGTCAATCAATATCCCACCACCACCTTTGAACTTCCAAGAGCTCTCAGAACATCCTTTGTATTTCACATTACAACATTACAACATCTACACTATCTAAACTGAAAAAGTTAGTTAAATTAAGTGACATTTCTATAGTTTAAAACTCATCTTGTCTTGCATGCTGGCTTCATAGAAAATGTTATGACATACTTGAGTTTATCTCTTGATAACTTAATCCACTAAATCCACTTAATCAATTGGCAGTTTGTTTTTAGCTTCTAGGGTCTACCAAGGTCAGTTTGAATGGGTGGAATATTCCTTCTCTAAATTATGTTTGATACCTTGTTTGTTTTTAAAACACTTTTAATTTAAGATGATCATTTCTGTGTTTTTGTGGATGTGGAGCAGAGAGGTTCAATTTTAAGCTGTATTACTGACTCCCTCACACAGATAGAATAGAATAGAATAGAACAGAACAGAACAGAACAGAACAGAACAGAACAGAACAGAACAGAATACTTTATTGGCCAGGTGTGATTGGACACACAAGGAATTTGTCTTGGTATAAATACTCTCAGTATACATAAAGAAAAGGTATATTCATTAAGTAGAGTCAAGAATTATAATGTACAAATACATAATGATAGCAGAGGGTACAATCACAATCAAAATCATACTATATAATTATAAGAGATACAAGCACAAGTTACAGTCCTACAATCACAAGTGGGAGGATGGGTGATAAGGAGTGATGAGAAGATTAACTGTAATAGTTGTAAACAGTTTGAACAGTGTTGAGAATTATTTGTTCAGCAGAGTGATGGCTTTTGTGAAAAAACTGTTGTATCTAGTTGTTCTGGTGTGGCAGTGCTCTTATACCGTCGTTTGAAGAGAAGGAGTTGAAACAGTTTATGTCTGGGATGTGAGGGGTCTGTAAATATTTTCATAGCCCTCTTTTGACTTCTACAGTATACAGTCCTCAATTGAAGGCAGGTGAGTAGTAATTGTTTTTTCTGCAGTCCTAATTACACTCTGAAGTCTGTGCTGTCCTGTTGGGTTTGCAGAACCCAACCAGACAGTTGTAGTAAGGTGCAGATGATAGACTCAATAATTCCTCTGTAGAACTGGATCAGCAGCTCCTTGGACAGTTTGAGCTTTCTGAGTTGGTGCAGAAAGAACATTCTTGGTTGTGCTTTTTAATGATGTTTTTGATGTTAAGGTGTCCATTTAAGGTCATGTGATACAGTTAGAACCTAGAAATTTGAAGGTCTCTACTGTTAATACTGTGTTGTCTAGTAATTTTAAGAGGTGGTAAGTTGGGAGCATTTCTAAAGTATCTTTTCTCACAGGTATATTATAAGATTATAATATACTGTATAATATACTCTATAATAGAAAGTATAATGCACTTCTAAGTCTACTTATATCTATAGATATATTAAAGTATAATATACTTCCATATATTAGTATAATATACTTCTAAAGTCTACCACCATTTCTACGGTTTTGAGTGTGTTCAGTTCCAGATTGTTCCGGTTACACCACGAGGCAAGTTTGTATAACCTCCTGTCTCTATGGCAGATTCATCATTGTCTCGAATGAGACCACTGTTGTGTCATCATGCACAAACTCTCAGTATTTTAACAGATGATAGTTTAGATGCAGTCAATCAGGATATAGAGAGAAGAGAAGTGGAGATACGCACACAGCCTGGGGGCCCTTGTGCTGATTGTAGAGGTATCAGATGTTGATTCCACGTAGCTGTCACCGTGCTACTTCCGTGTTGGTTAGGAAGCTTATGATCCACTTACAAATGTGTTCAGGTACCGCTCGTTGTTTAATCTTTACTTAGAAGAGTGTCTGATATGTATTGAATGCTGAATTGAAGTCTACAAAGAGGACTCTTGCGTAGGTATTTGGAATTCAAGGTGTTGTAGGATGAAATGCAGAGCCATGTTAAGGGCCTGTCACATTGGCCGACGGATGCAAAATGTTTGTAAGAAAGGACACAGCGGACGAGAAAATGTTCCATCCGTTGTTATCCACTCTCAAAAATGCCCCGAATTTTGCATAAGCAAGAGCGGACAACAAGGAAGAGGAGAGACGGACGGGAGGATGTAGAGGGGATGGAAAATGGATGCTCCATGGAAGCCTAGCGATGGAAGCAGATGGGAGCAGATGGCACATCCGCAGGCTTCCAGGGGAGCACAGCGAAGCGGACGCGCAGCGGAAAGAGCGGATGCCGAGCGGATGCCGACGCGGATGAAGCAGATGCAGAGCGGAAGCCTAGCAGAAGCCTAGCGGATGCACAGCGTTCACTGCGCATGCGGGGAGGATGCATTGCGTCAGCCCCGTGATATAAAGGGAAGCAGCTTGCAAGCAGGTCACCATTCAGAGGAAAGACCTGCTGCAGACACAGCTCCAGCCAGCCAGCCAGCCAGCCAGCAAAAGCCAACCAACCAACAACCATGGGGAAAGAAGAGAAAGCCTCTGCCATCTGCTGCCAGCACTGGGCAAGAGGGAACAGGGCACCATCCACCCCCTGGTCCTGACTCTGCATCTGCTGGGGCTTCTGCTGCTCGGGCTGACTCTTCTGGTGTTGGAGCTTCTCTGCTGGCGCTGCTCCTGGTGCTGGTACTTCTGCTGGTCCTAACTCTGCTGCTGCTGCTTCTGGTCCTGCTGGTCCTGCTTTGCTGCTACTGTTGTTGTTGCTGTGGTGGTGGTGGTGGTGTGGAGGAGCAGCCCTACAATCAGAAGCCCTCTGATGAGGGCCGATATGCCCTGCCAGAGGGAGGAAGGAGGCAGACGCGTGAACGGGAGAGGAGGCAATACTCAATTGAAGAGGAACATGAGGATGAGGTGCTGGAATGGCTGAGGAGAATGAGTACCCTATGGCGGAAGGGACACAGGCTCTATTGAGGCACCAAAAGGAAGCAGGCTGCTTGGAGAGAGAAGACGGACAGCCTGGCTACACTTTGGAGGTGCTCCTCGGCTGGTGGAAGCACATGCACACCTGGTACGGGAAGCTGCAACTAAGAAAATCTGCCAGCGCACGGTCAAGCTGGACAGACCGAGAAACCTACGTGATGGCCAAGTGCATCTTCTTGGACGGTGAGATCCGCCACTGAGGAGCAGCCCCTCTCACAACCCTCCTCTCTCAGGCAGCCCGCTGAGAGCCAGTCCTCTCTGGCCAAGAGTGAGCTCCTGTGTCCAGGCAGGTATCTGTGGAGCGTCCCACGGCGGAGAACCCCCCGACAGCTTGCACTCCCCGTGGTGGAGCACATGAAGGACCCCTGAGCAGTGGGAGCAAGGAGAGGGCACTTCCACCAGAGACCAACCCACATCCACCCCCAGCTCCACCTCCACAGAAAGGCAGAGAGCAGACCGGAGGGGCAGAGCCACACTGTCCTGCTGGAGATCAGGGACACCATCAGAAGCAGCATAGATCTCCTCTCTCAGCTGGTACACACGACGTCCCATCCTCCAACTGCAAGCCCTTCTCCACCTACATCAACCAGACCGTCATAGACATCTCGGAATCACAGTACCAGGTGGTAAAGGACAGGATCACTGATCTTCTTCACAACCCTCCAGGACTCAGCTGAACCTGCTCCACCCAGTCCAGGCCTGCTCCTCCACCCCAGGTGATGTCACTGCCCTTCCAAGGCTTTCCACAGGCCCTACCCTACTAAGGCTATGGCTACCAGGAGGTCAGCAGCACAGGCACAGGTACAGTCCAGGCACAGGTACATCATATGCCACCAGTGCCATCGATGCCACTGATGGCCTCTGATGCCAGCCACATCACAATGCCAGCCACGCCACAGATGCAGCCACGCCACAGATGCCACCGACGCCACAGATGTCACCCACAGCACAGATGCACCGACGCCTCACCTCGCTCAGCTGCAGACCAGACATCCCCACTACACTGCTCCTTCTTCCACCCCACAGCAAGCCCGGGCCTCAGAACATCTGTCATCGGTGTTGGGGCTGACACCCCATGTCCTGGAGGAAGGGGCTCTCAACATCACAGGATTGAGCCAGCTCTCTGAGAGCTTCCTCCACACACCGTCCCCTGTTGCTCTCTCGGGCCAGCACCCAATGACGCCTCAGACCAGCACTCCAGCAGCAACCACTCCACAGCACTGGAACCTTCACCCCTGAGACTGGGCACACCTCAGAGTGATGAGCAGAGTGCCAGAGACTGGGTGGCTACCTGTTGACTTTATCTTTGCTTTGGACACTTGACTTGGGTTATTTTGCTTTTACAACTTGGTATTAATAAAGATTATCTTTGCTTCACACACTTGCTTCATTTATTTTAGTTAATAAAAGTCTTGTGGAAACTTTTAGAAATGGTTTAAGCTTGCATTGCTTGTGGGATGGGTTAAGATAGCAGTGGGATGGGCAGGGATACCTTTGGATGGGTAATAGCTGTGGGATGGGCGGGATACCTGTTGGATGGTAATAGCTGTGGGATGGGTTAGGATACCTGTGGGATGGGTAATACGTGTGGATAGATAAACCTCCAGTGCAAGCATAGTGGGACTGTATGGTCCACCCTCCAGGTGCCACACCCGATGGCCCTTTATTATCAGTAACAATGTAATCATCTGATCCACACATTTCAACATAAACACAACTCTTTATTAAATGCCACTGTTCATTGTAGCGCCACTCAACATACAATGCCCACATTCTCATCCGTGTGATGAGACAGGCTGAAGGAAGCATCCATTAAGCATCTATCATCCTGTCTTGCACTCCACTGCTCCAGCTGGGGAGTTGCACCAGTGTTTCAGGAGGTTGCGCTGCTTCTTCTTCCTTCATGTGAAGCTCTGTTGGGGACTTGCACATCACAGTACCTATCAGGTTTCGCCCTTTGCCTCCATCACCAGGCTCCATTGCCCCCATTGCCTTGTTGGAGGTCCACGAGCCTGTTCTGCAACACTGGTAGCGGTTGCACATGAGATTGTGCAGGATGCAGCAAGCTTCCACGATCCTCCTCACGGTCTCTGGCCGATGCTGCATGGTGGTGAGAAGTACCTGGAACCTGTTGCCAGCGATGCCAAAGGCATTGCTCCATCACCCGCCTTGCCCTGGACAGCCTGTAGTTGAAGATCCTCTCTTCATGGGTGAGGCATCTGGAGGTGCTCGGGCTTCATGAGGTAGGTTCGACGGCAGAAGGGCGGTCATCATCCACGATGAAGTAGGGCACATCTTGTGTGTCGTTGGGCAGGGGTCTGATCTGGAAGCCCATGATGGTTGCGTTCCAGCCCCTCCTGAGGTGATGACGGTTGTATACTGGCTATCTGAAGCTGACCCGTTGCCTGAAGCATCGATGTACATGAACTTGTAGTCAGCATCCACCATGGACAAAGAGGAGAATGCTGAGAAGCCCTTGTAGTTGAAATATGTGGACCCTGACTTGGCTGGAGCTTTGCAGGCACGTGCTTGCCATCTATGGCTCCAATGGTGTGGGGGAAGTTCCACTTCTGATACCATTGCTCTGGCAACTTTCTTCCATCCTTCTTCAGTGAGGGGCACTGGAGGAGCTCCCCACGGTATTTCTTCGATGTGCCTGCACCACTTCTTGACCACAATGCTGATGGTGTTGTGTGGCATCCCTCCAGCCATAACTGCATGCTCCTGTAGGTTGTCCTGAGGCCAGGTGCACAGAGTCAGTGCACCTTCAGCCCAGGGTCCAGGCTGGGCTGGAGGTTGGTGCTGTGCTTGGTCAACCTGGGTGTCAGCTGCTCCACAACTTCATCAAACATGGCTGGTGCATCCTCATGAAATTCTGGAATGCACGAGGGTCTTCATTCCTCAGCTCCACCATCAGCTTGTTATACAGTCCGTACTCAGCTCTTCTGGTGATCCATTTCAGACACCAGACCACTTCTGTGCCGCCTCCTTTCTCTCACGTGAACAGGTGAAAGAGCCTGTAGATGCTTTGCACTGTTGTAGAACGATGGTGGCTACCAAAAGGTAGTGTGATGAATCCATGGTGGAGATGATTGGATGCTGTGGAAGAGCAAGAGCCAGTGATGAAGGCTGAAGAGGTCTGCACCGCAGGGCTGCTGGACTGAAAGTGAGATCCAGGTGAGTTCCTCCCCTTTTTTATTGAAATATAGGTTTTCCGCTAGATGTCCTTTTGCATCCTTAGCCATCCTGCAGACATCCTAATACCGAGATAGGTCCCTCTGCGAACGTTTTTTCCATTTTAAATGCTTTCTTTGCGAGCTGCATCCACTTTCATCCTTTCTCCGTCCCTGCTACTAATGCTGTGCGTCCGTTTCCGTGTCCGTTTCAACTTCCTCCCTGTGTCCGTTTTTCCACTGGAGCGGATTTGAGTTGCGCGGATGCCTAGCAGATATAGCGGACGCGTAACGGATGACTGACGGTTGTAGAACGGATGTTCCCCGTATGCCGTTGCGGATGCAGAATTGGACGTGTTGGATACATTTTCCGCTCAAAAAGTTTTGAGCAGCTCAAAACTTTCTGAGCGGGGTGGAATCCTAGTCGACGGATGCTGGCATGCGATTGAGAGGAGGAAAAACGAGGCAGTGAGTACAGAACGGATAGCATCGCGTTTAACCAAGGAGATGCAAGTGTTTCTCTCCATTTTACATCCTCTTTCCATCCATTGGTTGCAGTGTGACATGGCTTTAAAAGCATCATCTATCAATCTATGTGCTCGATATGCAAACTGCATGGATCTAACAGCGGATCCGTGATGGTTTTCAGGTGGATAGCACAAGCTTTCAAAGATTTTCATAACTACAAGATGTTAGAAGCAACTGGTCTGTAGTACATTCACTTCCTTGATGGAGGGCTTTTTTGGCACTGGGATGTTGGTAGAACTTTGAACAGGAAAGGAACATAGCACATCTCTTGTGATCTATTGAAGTTTTGGGTGAAGTTGGGGGCATTGGTCAGCACAGACTTTTAAGCAGAAGGAGTATTGTCCTGCCTGGTGCTTTTCCTGGCTTTTGCTCTGTTATAGATCTTGCACTTCTTTTTCTGTGATCACCAGAGGCTTGGCTGTTTGTTGGTTGTGGTTTGAGATTGGAAAAATGGTGGCCATAGGTTTCTCTTTCAACCTGCAGTAACAACACATCAGGTCATCTGCTAGTTGTTGATTTCCTTTGCCTGGGAAGGAGGTTTTGCTGAAGCCAGTGATGTTTTTAAGAGTTTTTCATCCTGTTTGCTGGTTTCATTTGTTGAGAAACTGATTCTTTTAACTTTTCAGAGTAGCTTCTTTTTGCTGGCTTCTGGATCTCTCTTGTTAATATATTTCTGGCCTGATTGACAACATTCTGTCACCTTTTATGTAGATTCCTCTTGAAACAACATAGCTGCTTAAGTTAGCTGTGAACCAAGGTTTTGTTACTATATATTTGCAGGTTCCTTGTTTGGTACACAAAGTCTTCACAGAAGCTAAACATATGTATTTATCGGTATATGTAAGTCTCTTCGTCTGCAGAGTATTTAAGAACATTCCAATCAGTGCAATCAGGCAGGCCTGGGTTTCAGCTTTGCTCATCTGACCAAATCTTCACTGATTTAATTGTTGGTTAATGGTTTTAAGTCTTTATCTGTAGGCAGGTAAAAGGTGATATCATGCAGTTGTCAGAGTGTCCATATGTCTAAAATATAAGCATCATTTGCTGTTGTGTATGTTCTAAAGTATTTTTAACTCTGGTGGGACAATTTACATGCTGCAAATTATTTTTGGGAGCTCTTTCCTTAAATTTACTTGATTGAAATCTCCTAAAATGATGGGAAGGGAACCTGGTGTTTGGCTTCAGCCTCCCATAATTTGATCAGCATAAGTTCGTCATGCTTGTGGAGAACAGACACAGCTATTAGGAGAAATGAGGAGAACTTAAGTGGAGAGTAAAATGGCTTGCAGTTGATGTGTAAAGACTCTAAGTTTTCATCACAAAACTTATATATTATAGTTATATCCTGAGACCAGCTGTTGTTGATATATATAGCTGTTTTATATGCAGTATTATTTGCCAAGAGAACAGTTCTAATTCTTCCATATTATGTCCATTATTTTGAATCTCATATCGTAGTAGGATTAACCAGTCTATTTCTTGAATAGAAGTACCTTACAGACCTATTTGTACCATTCTGTTGTCTCCTCAGGAGGAGAGTTCTCTGAGCTGCGTGTCATTTACATTTATCCAATTTGCTTGCTCATGGTTCATTAGAAACAAAACAACCCATTTCTGACTTTTTTTTCCATAGTGTTAATTCCATCTTTTTTTCTGTCTTTTAAAAAGACAATGATATATATGCACATACACACACACACACATATATCCTGTTTGTAATTATTATTAGCCCCTCTACCCTTTATTTGTATGATTCTATTGTCTATCGGGATTAATATAACTGAGAGCTGACCAATTTTTCAAACAAACTCTTGTGGTCTTTTGGACTTGTTCAGAAAAGTGTGATGAAATTTTTCTTTTAGAAGGAGGATTTGGAATGCTAGTGAGTAGGCACACAGCTCATCAACTCACAGTTTTGTCCCTATGCTAATATATTGTATATTTTAGTTATAGCAATTCTGTTTAAGTATTAAAATTCTGTTTAAGAATTTTAATTTAAAAATTCTGTTTAAGTATTAAACACACCTTAACAGAGGTGACCTACAAATTTGAAGAAACCTAGGGACTACAGGGTGGATAGCTACTGGTATAACACCCTAACCATTTGAAATCCTTTCCTGAGTTGGTATTGGTCAGGGACTCAAGTTGTCTCTAGGCTGCAAGTTATCTATCCCCTGATCTGTGCCCATAAACATGTATTTATGATTCAAAGAGCTAGAGATTAATGTCAGCTAACAGTGTCATCTTTTTTCACATTTACTTGCATTTAACTCCACTAGAATTTAGACTGAGGAAAAGGCACACCCAACCTATCATCTTCTTATATGCCTTTCAGAAGTGTTTTCTAGCTGAGTTGAGTAACCATAAAGATTTAATCTCAGGTCATGCATGATCCAGTGCACTTTTACTAAAAAATAAAAGTCACTATATTCATGGGGGCCTATTCCAGATAACTAGTGTGAGGTGGAAGCAGATAAAAAACCACCAAAAGATTCGTTGATCCAAGGAAAACAAGGTTTTATTCACGT